>JAVSCE010010908.1:600000-752504 GCA_032199065.1 Smutsia gigantea | reverse complement strand
GGTAGGAAGCTGTTGTGTGGAAGAGCTCCTCGCCCCGTGGTTGTGTACAATGCCAACACTGGGGAAGGTAAAGCAGGACCCTCTGTGCTATTTTTGCAATTAAAATGGTTTCTAAATAAACACACAAAATAAAAAGGTCAGGGCTGGGCACCTCACAACCTCTTGCTGGTCTAGTTGTCCACCTCCAGATTTTCCAGACGCAGCTGGCGTTTGCAGCTTACCCGCACCCTTCCCCGAGCTTGGCACTTCCAGCTCCTTCTCCCTTTCCTAAGGCAGAGCGTGATGCCTCCACCATCTTGGTCGCAGTCTCCTGAATCGGCTCCTCTTGGCCGACATCTAGGCAGTGTAGACACGGCGGGCACAGAAGCCAGGGAGTGGAGAGCTGATGTGTCACCGGACTGCAGTAACCTCGTGGCTCTGATAAAATTTGTAGGTCAGATGAGTCCCTTCCCAGCACTAGGCCCCTTCCCAAGCCCCCTCCTCTTTGGGGCCCCCTAAGAAAAGCCCCTGTGGTGAGCAGAATCATGATCCTCAAAGATGTCTGTGTCCTATTCACGGAGCCTGGGAGTATGTTACTCCATGTGGCAAAGGGACTGTGCAGATGTGGTTCAGTTAATGGTCTCGAGCTGAGAGATAACCCTGGAATATCTGGGTGGGTCCAGTGTCATCACGAGGGTCTTTGTACAGAGGAGGCAGGAGGCAATCCGAAGGGGCTATCTGTTTGGAAGATGGAGAAGGGCTGTGAGCTGGAGTGCAGGCACCTCTAGAAGCAGGAAAAAGCAGGGAAATGGACTCTTGGAGCATCCAGGAGGACCCAGCCCTGCCCACAGTTGATTTTAGCCTGGTGAGACTTCTGACCTCCAGGACTGTGAGATAATAAATGGTGTTGTGTGGTGGTCATTTGTTACAGCAGACACAGGACACACACACACTGGGCGAGGTGGTCACGGTGATGGATTAGGTCATCTCGAATGCTAACCATGTACCAGGCTGGTGTGTTCTGTACATTGAAGCATTTTAATGCTCACAAGAATGCTGAGATAGGCAGACTTATCCCCAACCCACAGGTACAGCAACCTGGGAACAGCGAAACGAAGTGGTCCCAGAAAGATGCTGTGAGGCAGGATATGGGGGAGCTGGGATCTGAGCCCAGCAAGCTGACTCCTGTCTCCCCATGGCTTGGGTGGTAGCAGCCCCTCCGCTGTGATAAGCTAAAGGGGATTCTGGGACCCCCTCATTGTCCCAGTCAAAGAATTCTAAGGCTGGTGGAGGATATTCATGACCAAGCTCAGCTGTGAAGCTAAGCCAGGCCCATGGAGTTGACTGCTCATAGCCAAAACCCTCTGGAGGCAAGTAACAGAAAACCTGGTCCAAATGGACCAAAGCCAGAAAAGGAGGGTTTAGCTCACATAACTGGGAAGGTCACTGGAAGCCCTGGCCTCTTGCTGGCTGCTTCCTTTCCTGCTGATAGGAAGATAGGTGCCATGCTGTGTCAAGCATTCCTGTTTCAGGTCTAGCAGCAGATCAGTAACTGATTCCCTTCTGACAGCTGCATGCACCTTGTCACTACCTCTGAACAGGTCGCATGGCAATCATGGTGGCTGAAGGGATGTGATGCTCTGATTGGATGGGCTGAGCCACAGGCTCACTCCTGAGGGGGTGGGTAGAGTCAACACCAGCCTGATCTCAGAAGAAAAGCGGAGCAACATAAACCAAACAGAAGGGAGACTGGACACTGAGGGTTAAAAACAAATATCTAATACACAGGCACAGCTTTCTACTCTGCAGATAAGGATGTGGAAGTCTGGAGGTCTGCCTAGGATTATCAGCTAACACTTAGCAGGACTGGGACTTGAGCCAGAGATCTCAAACAGTGTAATTTCAATGTCTCCACAAACAGTTGGAAAATGAGACTTAAAAATCAATACCATTGGAAATATCACAAAACATCAAATACCTAGGAATAGACTCATGAAAGATGTGCATGATCTTTTTGCAGAAAACTGTACGACATCACTGAGAGAAGTAAGAAGCAAATAAATGCAGGGTATACCACATTCATGGATTGGGAGACTGAATTGTGTATGCATGTCAGTTATTCCTCAATTGATCTATGGATTAATGAAATTCCAAACAAAATCTCAGTAAGTTATTTTTTTGAAATCAATAAGCTGATTCTAAAGTTTGTGTGGAGAAGTAAAGGAACAAAAATAATGGAATCGAGAGTTTCTAAAAGATGCCACTCACAAAGTCCAGGATACAATCCAAGATTACCTATCATATGAAGAAACAAGAAAACATGATACTTTTTCAAAAGAAAATGGACAGAGGCCCACCTTAATGTCACCCAGATGTAAGAATCAGTAAGCAAGGATGTTTAAAGCAGCTATTTTACTATGCTGAAGGATATAAGGGAAACTATGTTTGTAACAAGAAGTGAAAAAATAGAAAACCTTGACAGAAAAAGAGACTTATAAAAAGGAAGCAAATGGAAATTTGCTGAAATATTAAAAACTTACTAGGTGGGTTATAGAGCGGAATGGAGAGGACAGAGAAAAAAAATCAGTGAACTCAAACAAAGATCAATATAAATTATGTAATTTGAAAACAGCGATAAAGAGTGAAAGTAAAATTAACAGAACCTCAGGGACGTACAAGACAATATCCAAAGGCCTTGGAGTTACAGAGGAGAGGAGGTTAAGAATAGGGCAAAAAAAAAAAAAAAAGGACAAACAACAGCTGGAAATGTCCCTAATTTGGTGAAAGACATGGATCCACCAGTTTAAAAAACTCACTGGATTCCAAGCCAGAGTAATACAATGAAAACTAAGGTATGTCATAGTCAAACTTCTGAAAACCAAAGATAAAGGAAAGATCTTGAAAACAACAAAAGATAAATGGCACCAGAGATCTAGGGGAATAGTGATCCAAATTACCACTGAATCTCATTGGAAAGAAGGGAAGCCAGAAGATAATAGAAATCTTTAAAGTGCTAAAATTAAAATTAAAATAAAAAACTGTCAACCCAGAATTTTATATCCAGCCAAAATATCCTTCCACAATGAAGGTGAAGTAAAAACATTTTCCCTAAGAGAACTCATGAGCAGCCAACCTGTCAACCTGTATTAGGAGAAATACTAAGTAAAATTCTTAAGGTTGAAGGGAAAAGATACCAGATAGAAACCCAGGTCTGGAAGGCAGAAAGAGCATCAGAAATGGTAAATACATGGGTGACTTGCCATGAGGATGCAAGCAAAGCTCTTTCCAGATTTTTACACCCTATGCAGAAGCCAGATGTCTTAAATTGATCTCTACATTTGCATAATTCCAATGATGCCAGGATTTTTTGGTTAGAAATTGACAAACTGATTTTAAGTTGACATGAGAATGTTGAGGACCATGAATACCCAAAGCACTGTTGAAAAATAAGAACAAAGTTGAAGAACTTATCCTAGTTGAATTCAGGATGTAGTCTAAAGTTTCAGATGCTACACAGCAGAGACAGACCATCACTTATATGGTTATTTGATTCTCAACGAAAGCCCCAACACAATCCAATGGAGAGTCTTTTCAAAAAATGGTCCTGGCACAACTGGATATCTATACACCCTCAAAATTAATCCAAGATGAACTGTAGACCTAAAGGTAAAGACTAAAACTATAATACTTTAAAATAAAATTTAGATGAATAATGTGGGGATTGGCAAAATATTTCTTAGGACATACAAAGCAATACTATATATGAAAAATATTTATAAAGTAGATTTCAACAGAATAAAACACTAGTTTTGATTCAAAGCCATCATGGAGAAAATGAATAGACAAGCAGCAGACTGAAAGAATAGTTTCAAAATGTGTATCTGACAAAGGATTGGTATCCAGGATATATAAAGAACTAGATGAAAAAAATTTTTAAATGAGCAATTTGAACAGACTTTCACAAAGGAAGATAAACGGCCAATGAGCACATGAAAAGGTGCCAACATTATCAGCCAACAGGTAAATGCAGAGTCACTTTGATTCACTTTTCTGATCTTTCCCAAAGAGATCAGTTTTGCTTGTTCTAGATAAATGGACTCAAGCAGTATTCTTTATACAGTACATACGGTACTCCCTCTGGGGGGTGCTGGGGGGCACAGGTTGCCTGGGAATGGGCATGAGGCATTGTCTGGGATTTTGTGCCTTGGCAGATTTGGGTTTATATTTCCTGGAACTCACTGGATAGCCTCCTTAAGATCTGTGCATCTTGTTGGGTGTAAAGTTTACCTGAAAAGAAAATCAAGAACCATGAACAAATATCGACTTCTAGTTAATGACATACATGATGAAGTATTTTGGCAATGAGTGCTAATGCCTGCAATTTGTTTTGAAATGCATCCAAAAAAAGAAAAGGGTGGCTTGATGGATTGATAGAAGGATAGAGGCAATGATAAAGCAAGTACACACAATGTTCATTGTACGATCCAGCTTGTAGGCGATGGGCGATCACTGCAGAATTCTTTTCAGTTTTATGTTTGAACATTTTCATAATCAATGTCGGGGGAACAAAAAGAAGCCACAGAGTTAAAGAATATATTTGCAATCCTTTTTTCCGACAAAGAGCAGGTATCCAGGAAATATTTCTAAATTTTTCTGAAATCAATGGGAAGAAGACAATAACACTTGAATAAGTGCCCTTGGTCAAGACTTCATGAAGAGGAAACGTCAATGGCTAACAGAGTTTGAAAGTCTTCAGTGGCCTCGGTCAACAGTGAAATGTCAATGAAAACACAGTGTGTCCTCACACAACCAGAATGACTAATATGAAAACAGACAACAGAACAGAGCCTACGGACAAATGACCCCACGAGCTGGCTGGGAGACAGCCCCTTGGATGCTTAGGAACGGCTGGTGGGAATGCAGCTTGCTATGAATATCCTGAACATGTGTCTGGCAGTACCTCAATAGGCTGAGCATATGCTGTCCAATGACCCACAGACTGTGCTGGTGGGGACAGTATGGCAGAAACGGGAGTACCCGTGTGCAGCACACATGTGTGTTTGCAGCAGTGCAAGCCACTATCGCCCTGTACTACAGACGACCTAGCTTCCACCAACAGAAGAATAGCTTTAAAATTGTGCCTTCACATGTGGACTATGGGGTACCCCAAGATGTAGGGGAATCTCAGAGACATAATGTTAGTTAAGAAAAAAAAAAAACAGACACAAAGAGTACCTTCTGAATGACCTCACATACGTATAACTGAGACCCACGAGCCTGGCGTCCATGATGGAAGGCAGGTGGTGGGTACCAGTTGGTACCTCTGGGGAGGGTCCTGGCCGGGAGCATCTGGGTGCTGGAATGTCTGGACTTCTGTGGTTGTTAGATGGGTGGGAGGTTTTACTTCTTAAACATTTGAGTTGTGTGGTTTTTTGCATAAAACGGTTCTACAGTATTCCTACAGGAAACATGCCCTTGCTTCATGGCTTTCTGACCCAGGCAGCCCCCCTCCGAGGCCAGGCAGGAAGGCTAGCCCTGCTCTGGAGCACCGACCTTCCAGCTGGTGGGGTCTTGGGGCCAGAGGTCCCAGCCCTGGGCACTGGGAGTCCCGGCCATCTGTTTACTTAGCTGGGCCTCCTCACAATGCCCTCTTCTGTTCTTCCTGGGCTGATGTCAGCACTGCGGGGGCCCAGGGCAGGGTGCGGGATGAACCCGCCCCGGAGCCTGGAGGGCAGGCCGGGCGCGGGAGCTCAGCATGCCCTGACTCCATGTGCGCGCGTGAGCCCCTCCCTCCACTCTGCGCTTCGGTTTCCTCCGGGGCCAAGGAACGTTCTGGGCGCAGAGCAGCCCTGACGGGGTGACGGAGACTCGGAGGGGGAGCAGCTCCTTGTTTCGGCGCATGTGCTCAGGCTCTGGGTCCTCACCACCCGCTCCCTCCTGTCTCCCTCGTCTACACCTCCAGGCCTGAGTCATTCACTTAATAACTAACAGTTCGGGAAACATTTAAAGCACGCTGAACATTTTTTTCATTGCATGAGCAACAAAAGGATTAATTGAATCACGATCTCCCATAAATGTGGATGGGAAATAAAATAACTGCACAGCCTCGAAATAGACTTGGCATGCTGGTGAGCTGAGTCGTGGCTAACTCAAACCAAACCCACCCGTCTGTTTCCGGCGGGACTACCAGCTCCCAGGCCCGCCCCGCCCCGCCCCGCCCCGCCCTGCAGGCGGAGCCCGCAGAGCACCGACGCTGGCGCTGCAAAAGGCCTCCAGGTCGGCCGCCACCTCCCTGCTCAGGCTGCCCAGGCACCGGGCAGGAAGGGGCTCCTGGGAGCAGGGCCCGGCTGAGACGTGAACCATACCTTCCCCTTGGGGCCGGGTGGCCTCCTGCAGGGGAGGGAGGTCCCGGGCGGCACCTGTGCAGGGTCGGCGCTCAGGCTGCCGTGCCAGTGGGTCCTGTCTCAGGTGGCTTTGAAGTTGTGTGACATCGGGTCCTCACAGCCTCTGTGGTGGGGCTGTCATGCCCACCTTATAGGCGAGAAGACTGAGGCTGGGCAGGCTGAGGTGCAAACGGGAGGCCTGTAGCTCTCCCACACCCCAGGCTGTGTTCCTTGTTCCGGACAGAGCCCGGGGCTGCCCTGGGGACACACCCCAGCCTTTTCCAATCTGGGGCTCTCCCAGCCACCGAGGAGCAGCCCTGGCTGAGCCTCTGAGGGGCTTTGCAGGGGAGGCCGGCTGGGCACGCTCCATCCCCCCCAAGCATGGCTGAGAACAAGCACAACCCCGCCTCCATTTCACAGACGAGTGAAGTGAGCTTCCAGAATGTTCTCTGATGCCTGCCCGAGCTTGCATGGCTGTTACTGGTGGGCTCAGCACACACCTGCCCACCCTAGCCTGCTGCTCCTTGCCCCATCACCACTGAGCTGGCCGTGGCTCCTAGGCTGACAGCAGAGATGGGGAGTCTACCTGTTGTCCCGGGACCAGCCTGCTAGTACCTGGGGCCACAGGGGAGGGTGCAGTGCCTTTTCCCCATGCCTTTCTTCATTTACCCCATCACTCCAGGACTTGGCCCTCCAGGTAATTCTGCTCTGGACCCACTGTCAGCTGACAGAAGACGATTATGGTGACAAGAATCATTATGTGTATATGCAGGCATACAAATGTGCACCAGCATGCTCATAGGCACACACTGGCACACAGTCAAAAGCCGTTCTTCCCATGGGCAGAGTCACTCACTAGATCCTGACCCTGCCCTGGAAATGGAGGCTCTGTTTACCTCCTTCTCCCTGGAAGCCCTTCAATGAGCTCAGAAAGCATAAACACACAAGGTCACATGGAACTGCAGATATGACCCTGGAACCTCTGACCCCGACCACTCCACTCTGACCCTGGAAGCCCCTGTAGACTGGCAGAGCAGGGCTCAGGTCCTTGGAGCCTCAGAGGACCCCTAAGCCTCAGGGAGAAGCCCCTGCTTGGGAAACCCAGCCACGAGCCATGAACCCCACTTGTGTGCCAGGGAATCAAGCATATGGATCTGATTTGCATGAACACACAGATATGAAAGTGGAGTGGCGGAGGGCTGGCAGCTATTCTGCTGACATTTGCAGAGATTACAGAGACCAGAGCCTGGCTGTAGGGTGCTATCAGGGCATGGCTGTGCTTGGGAGGACTACAGGAGATCCCACAAGGCCAAAGGCTTTACTTGAGTCCCCCACTTTGCTAGCCTTTGCAGAGGACCCCTGGGGTATGGGATGACAATGTCTGCCCCAGAGGCCAACGCTCCAGGAAGCACTGGTGAGAGTATTTGCAGAACAGAGCCTTGTGCTCAGCCTCCCCAGGGAATGCCCGCATGCCCTTCAGGTCCGAATGCCTCTAGTGTCCCCTCCTGCCTGTCCCCATGGCATCTGCTCAGGGCTTTGTGGAGGGAGCACCATGCTGCAGAGAGCGTGGCCTGGTCTCTCTCCTCCACATGACTCTATGCCCCTTGAGGACAGCCCTGTCTGGGTCCTGCTCAGGCCTCATGGGACAGACTCCTGCCTGTATTTGCAGCTGGGGTGACATAAGGATCACCTCACATTTCCTGCCCATGATGCGGGTTTGGCAGCAGGCCCACCTTGCGGGCTGGGTGTTAGTAGTGAACACTGAGGGGCGGGAGTCTGACGTCCCAGTGTGGTTTCCTCCCATTCAGCCTAGTCCCTCAGGCTGGTACAGAGCCAACGGGAAGATGGACGCAGGGCTGCACTGTTTGTGAGAGCGGCCAGACCCCGGGAGGGATGGCTGTGGCAGAGGTCAGAGCTGGGGTCACGCCAGGAGTCCATGGTAAATTTCTGTGCTGTGCGGCAGGGGAGTCTAAGGCCCATGAAGGTCAGGGGGTTCCTCAGGGTCACACTGCTGGAGCTGGACGCATAAGCCAGATGGCCCCACTCTTGAGAGTGATAGGTCGTGGGTCTTCAGTGGGAGATGTGACGGCATGGTCCCACAGCTGAGACACTGAGGTTCAGCGGTGCCCAGTGCTCAGCAGCTCGGCTGGCAGGCCCGGGGGGCAGGCATTTAGTTCTGTCCCGCACCCTGTGTCCCCCAGCTGCCCTCCGCATACCTGAGACCTGTGAGAAACAGGGCTGCACGTCTGCATTCCCTGCATATCAGTGGTGGGGGAGATACGAGCCCAAGGAGATAAGCAGGGCTGGAACAGGGGCCAGGAGAGCCTTCCCAGCCGTTGCCTGCCCTCCGCTCAGGAACCCCTGGACTCTACTCATCCCAGCTCTTCCTTGGCAACACCCACTTTGATCTCAGCTGCCCATCAAATCCTGCGACTTTAGAACTAAGAGGCCCCCTTTGAAGCTGACAGAGGTGGTTCTGGGACACGAAAAAGGAAGCCCTGTTTAACTGGCTGTGAGGAAGCTTGGGAAGTCTGGTCTCCTCAGAAGGCTGTTTGGGCTGAAAACAGAAATTAAATTCAAGGAGTTCAGCTAAATTAGTGCATGATAGCAACAGCTGCTGTTCCAATGGTGCCAATGAGCCAGGCACTGTGCAAAGCCGTTTCACATGTCCTCTCACTTAATCCTCAAAACGTGGCTCCCAAGGAACTTTCATTATCCCTACTTGACAAGGGAAACTGAGGTATGGACAGTTTGCAAGGCTTGCCTGAGGTTACAAGGCTAGTGAGTGGAAAACCAAGAGATAGAGCTTGCGACCCCCATGCAGACTGCCAGCACTCTCAGGTCTGTGTCCTCGTGTGGAGCTCCAGATCCCTAGCTGCCTCTCCCCAAGGGCTGACTTACTTTCCATAGAAGAGAACTCTTTGGGTTGGGGGGAGTATATCTCAGGGATGTCTTGATTTTTGATTGATTCATTCAACAATTGAATCCAGAAGTATTTACTGAGTGCCTACTATGTGCTAAGCAGTGTCCTACAGGTGCTCAGAAGTGTTCAGAAGGAAAAAATAAAGATCAGAGCAGAAATAAGTGAAATAGACACTAGAAAGACAATAGCAAAGATCAACAAAACTGAAAGTTGGTTTTTTGAGGAGACAAAAGTGACAAACCTTTAGCTAGATGAGAGAGAGAGAGAGGACTCAAAATCAGGAATGAAAGAAGAGATATTAGGATGAATACCACAGAAATACAAAGATCATAAGAGGCTACTATGGACAATTATATGTCCTTAAATTGGGTAACCTAGAAGAAATGGATAAAATCTTAGAAACATATAACCTACCAAGTCTGAATCATGAAAATAGAAAATTTGAACAGACCAATAACGAGGAGATTAAACAGTAATCAAAGAACCTCTCAACACAGAAAAATCCAGGACCAGATGGCTTCACTGGTGAACTCTACCAAACATTTAAGGAAGAATTTAATAGTAATCCTTCTCAACTCTTCCAAAAAACTGAAGAGGAGGGAATGCTCCCAACTCATTTTACAAGGCCAGCATTCCTCTGACACCAAAACCAGTCAAGGATACTGCAAGAAAACTACAGACCAATGTCCCTGATGTAAAAAATTTCAAACAAATACTAGCAAGTTGCATTCAACAGCACATTAAAAGGCCTGTACACCATGATCAACTGGAATTCATCCCTGGGATGCAAGGATGGTTCAATATACTCAAATCAATCAACAGGATACACCACATTAACAGAAGGAAAGATAAAAATTATATGATCATCTCAATAAATGCAGAATAACATTTGACAAAATGCAATATCCTTTCATGATTAAAAAAAAACCCTCAACAGATTAGGTAATGAAGGATTGTATTTCAATATGATAAAGCCTATGTATAACAAGCCCACAGCTGAAATCATACCAATGATGGAAAGCTGAAAGCTTTTTCTCTAACACCAAGAACAAGAAAAGGGTGCCCATTCTTGCCACTTCTATTCAACATAGTACTGGAAGTCCTAGCCGGAGCAATTAGGGAGGAAAAGAAATGAAAGTCATTAAAATTGGACAAGAAAAAGTAAAATTGCCTCTGTATACATATGGCATGATCTTACATATAGAAAATCCTAAAGACTCCACCAAAAAACTGTTAGTGCTACATGGATTCAGCAAAGTTGCAGAATACAAATTCAACATACAAGTATCTGCTGCATTGCTATATATTAATAATAAACTATCTGAAAAAAAGTTACTAAAAACAATCCCATTTATAATAGCATCAAGAATAAAATGCTTAGGAATAAATTTAACCAAGTTGGTGAAAGATCTGTGCACTGAAAACTATAAAACACTGAGGAAAGAAATAGCATATTTGGAAAGATGTACAGGGACTGGAAGAGTTCATATTGGTGAAATGGTCATACGACTGAAGCAATCCACAGATTCAATGCAATCCCAAGCAAAATGCCAATGGCATATTTTTACAGAAGAAGGAAAAGCAATCCTAAATTTTTATGGATTATGGTCCTGGCATAAGAAGAGACGCATGTATCACTAGAACAAAATAGAAAGCCCAGAAATAAACCCATGCATGTATGGTTAACTAATCTTTGACAAAGGGCACCAAGAAACACAGTGTGGAAAGGGTGGTCTCTTCAATAAATGGTGTTGGGAAAATTGGACAGCTGCATGCAAAAGAGTGAACTTGGATCCCCATCTTAAGCCATACACAGAAATCAATTCAAAATGGACAAAAAAGTCCCCTTTTCTAAAAGCCCAAAGACCAAAATCCAGGTGGGGCAGGGCCTCATTTCCTCTGGAGGCTCCAGGGGAGGGTCCTTCCGCCTCCTTCAGCTCCTGGGGCTCCAGGCCGCCTCGGCTCTGGCCCTGCCCTCCCGTGGTGTCCTCTCCTCCTGACACGAGTTGCTGGGTTTAGGACCCACCTGAATCTAATTAGGATCTCATTTTGATCCTTAACTAATTCATCTGCAAAAACTCTATTTCCAAATAAGGTCCTGTTCACAGGCTCTGGGTGGACATGGAGCTTTGGATGGCCCTGTCCAGCCCACTACAGGAGGTGTGTGCTGTCAGGACGAAGCAGGGAAGGGGCTGGAGGGGCCTGCTTTAGACCGCTGGGCATGACAGCCTGTCCGAGGAGGCGCTGAGGCCTGGGTGCAAGGAGTGAGCCTTGGGGAGGGCACGGCTGTGCAAAGGCCCCACGGCAGGAACTTGCTGGTGGCTTTGAGCAACGTGAAGGAGGCCAGTGGGGGTGCTGTGGGGAGGTCGGTGGGGCTGACTCACTGACCTGTCAGTCACTCTCATGGGAAGAGGAACATTGGTCTGAGTGAGGAGGGAAGAAGCCATCCCTGGTTTCTGACCAGAGAAGAACCAGGCCGACTTGGGTTTGAAAAGCTGAGGCTCCCTCTGGCCGCCTGAAGAGCTGCTGGGAGTGGCGTGACCTGCACAAGGAGGTCCGTGGCCCTGGAATGTTGTCATGAGATTTGGGACACTGAGCATGGATATGGTCAGCCTAACAGTTGGTTAGGAGACCTGGCGTTCCCATCCTCTCCCATCATCTCTGGACTTTCAGCGTGCTCAGCAGGTCAGCTGCACGCTGTGGGGCCAGGCGGTCACCGAAGCTGGGAGGCCAGGGGCGGCCAGATACATCTCGCTGTGACACGGAGCTGTCCGGGGTGGTGGGGGAGAGACTCCCCAGGGACGTGGCTGCTGCTGGTTGGGGGCTGCTTGTGCCGGCGCGCCCATCCCCTAACCCACTAACAGCCCTGGGAAGTTGCCCTGCAGCTGTCCCGGGGCCTCCGTGAGGAAGCAGGCTGGGGCCTCAGAGCTCCATCGGCAGCTTGGTGCACACAGGGGCCATGGCCCTACACCTGGGAAAGGAGGAACTGAGGATGTCTCTCTGCTTTGGCAGTGCCTTCCAGGGGTGCCAACCCAGTTACTCATTTAACTGAAATGGTTTCTTAGGATTGACTGCTAGAGAATGTAATTGTAATGTCTGGTTTCTCCATGTGTGCGTGAGATTTATCACCACAAACCACACACTTTCTATGGAACCGCTTGAAAGGCACAGCTCGGCAGAGGTATCTTCCCAGAGTGGGGAGGCCATCACCTGTCTAGTCCCAGACCTGTTTTCTATCACCCAGAAGCAAAGCCTGAGCCTAGCAGCCGCCTGGCCTCCGCCTCCCCCCAGTGCTGGAAACCACCCCCTGACTCCCAGTGTCTGTGGAGTGGCCTGACCTGGACGTTCTCTGGAGATGTAGTCACACACTCTGCAGCCTTCGTGTCATGCACGTTTCACTTGGGTCAGAGCCTCACTCCTTTGGAGGATGGAATGACACTAGTTGTGTGGACGGGCCACACAGTTTACCTGTCACCCCTCCGCTGTGTGACTCCCGCAGAAAGCAGGGGGGGGAGGGTGGGCAAGTGCCCTGGACCCGAGCCCCCTCCCCAGTGAAGGCCCCTTACCCCCAGCCAGCTGCGTGGGGGCTCCCCCGAGGGCTGTCTCAGCTCCAAGACAGCCTGCTGGGCTCTGTAAGAGGTGATGCCGCAGCCTCCAGTGGGGAAGCTGGGACGCCATGACCACTGGCAGGGCCCAGAGGGGTCGGCCCGAGACCTTGTTTTTGTTGACAAGCGCCAGAGCCCAGGGAGGAAGCCAAGTGCACGGAGGGGCGGAGAGATCGGGAAGGTCGCCACCTCCCTTGTCCCCGTTTCATGGATGGGGCGGCCAAGGACCCGAGCTGCACAGTGGCTACTGGTGCCCAGAACCAGCAGCGGGGAGGGACGGCAATCCGGGTCTTGGGTGGGCCCTGTTCTGTTGTGCTGCTACCTGGGCTCCACCGGGTCCAGAAGAAGCTATGTCAACAAGTGCACCCAGAGCAATGGTCTTGCCGAACCGCCTCCACCACGAGGGCTCCTGCCTCCTCACCAGCAAGGTCACGCAGACACAGGGTGGACCCCGTGGGCTCCCTCGGGCCTGTGACACAGCACAGGGGCTCCCCTTCCTGCTCTGGAGGGCAGGAGTCCCAAGTTGGTTCACTGATCGGATGGATGTTAAGGAGCCGGCAGGGTGGGCCCTGGAGGCTCCAGGGAGAAGCCGTTCGTGGCCTTTCCAGCTTCTATAGGCACTGCATCCTCAGCTGTGCCCCGGATCCCTCTGGCCTCTGCTGCTCTGGCCCTCCTGCCTTGCCCACGAGGACCTTCCTGGATGATCCTAACCCTCTGCCTTCTCAAGGTCTTTCCCTTAATCCCAGTGACAAAGCTCCTTTCCCACGTGAGGTCTCAGCCACTGCTTGCAGAATTTGCAGAATTAGGACGTGGATGGGGCCTCTCACCCTGCCTGCCGACCACAGGGAGCCTAGGCTGGAACTCAGCTCCTCTGCCTGCCAAGTGACCATGTCACAGAGGGGAAACTGAAGCTCAGAGAGGCGAGGTGAGCTGTCCAGCTGCCACTGACCGTGGCCCGGCTGAAGTCTGAGCAGAGGGGGCTTGGCAGGATCCTCAGGTGCCCAGGAAGGGACCCAGGGAAATCTGGGGGAGGCGGGGCTGGGGCACTTCAGGGCAGGATGGAGGGGCTGGCAGGGAGCCACCTTTGGCAGCAATACTGACGGAATCAGGGGCCCTGCTGGCTGTGTCCTTAGACGTGGGAAGTGCTTTTCCTCTGGCATCTAAGGCAGCTCTGTGCTCATCCCATCAGCCCTGCAGGTGCGCACAAAGGCAGGGCACCACCTGGAATGTGGGGTTCGGTGTGGAGAGCCCTGCTGACCTCTGCGATGGGGACCCTGGGACATGGGAGTGCAGGCCCTGTGAGTGTGCCTGTGACACGTGTGCATGTAACGAGTCATGTGGTGCGTGTGATGAGGATGCGCGCATGCTGCTGTGCCGGAGAGGCCTGGCCTTGGGCAGCTCTTCTGATGCGAAGCTGGCCCAGCTCCCTGCCTCGGTTTCTCTGCCTGTGCAGGAGGCATGTGCGCTGTCCTGCCTGACTAGCCGCGGATCTGGGGTCAGGATGTTGGCAAGAACACGGCGAGCGGCTGCATTGACCCCTTTTCCAGATGCTGGATGCGTCCCCTGCCCTGCTGAGCCAACTGGCCTGGGGCACGGCTGTGCCTTCAGGTCTTTCAGAGTGAAGTGACGGAAACGGTGTGCAGCGGCTCCTGGTCTCCTGGGCCTGCAGCTGGGGAGTGGGACAGTGGGCTTGCACCCGGGGCCGGCCCTGTCCCCAGGGAAAGGCTGGGGTGTCCACGCCCAGCCCCGAGGTGCTGAGGTCTCCGTGGCATCCTGCAGTCTCTTTCCCAGCCCGGGGACTTGTGCGAGGGTCCTGAGCAGCTCCTCACCTGGACACTTGGGGTCACGGGTCAGGTAGGACAGCTTCACAGCCCCCCCCCCAACATCCATGCGAGGCCCTGGACCCCAAATGGCACCGTCAGGAGGCCCCTGGGGCCTGTCTCTGTGGGGCCTTGGGGGCTGTAGCCGGCACGCCAGCTCCTGGACTGGGCTCAGCGCCGCCCCTCAGCTGCCTGACCTGGGCCTTTGGGATGGTATTTGCCCCCCTCCTGCCCAGGGGCAAGGCTGGCCAGTCTCTGCTCTCCTGGCCCACAGCCTGGCAGGCGTGAGGTGGACGGCAAGTCTCCCCAGTAGGGGTGGGTGGGGTGCTCGTGTCCTAACTCCATGGACCTGTGTGTGTGGCCTTGTCTAGAAACAGGGTCTGAGCAGATGTCCCAGGTTAAGGTGAGGTCACACTGGAGGAAGGTGGCCCTGGTCCAACACCTGGTGTCCTTCTAAGAAGAGATCAGGACACACACACAGGACAGACCACGGTGGAGGGGGGGACGTGGAGGGATGCGGCCATGGCCAGGGCAGGCCTGGAGCCCCAGGAGCTGGGAGAGGTGGCAGGACCCTGGGGGGAGCCTGGGGAGGGCTCCGCCCCGCTCACCTGGGTCCTGGACTCCTGGCCCCTGGGCGTGAGGGCAGCTTCCCGCTGATTTGCACCCTGCTCGGAGGTATTTGGCCACAGCAGCCCCCAGGCAGCCCACAGGGGCCAGGAAGACAGCGCCTAGGGCACCAGTCCCCCGTCCATGCCGGCCAGGCCAGGCTGCCCCCAGTGGTGGGAGTCCGCTCAGCCTGTCTGAGGACCCCCACCCTCTGCGCCTTCCCTTCCCCACAAGGGCCAGACCTGTGTGGGCTAAGATACCCTGTCCCTCCACAACAGCCTCTGGCAGGGTGGCCCCCAGGCTGTGGGGCCGGTGGGTGGGAGGTGTGCAGGGCGCTGGAGAAGGCCCTCGGGGTGCAGGGAACAGGGTGCGGACCCCTGAGATGAGAGGGGGTGGGGAGAGTCATTTCTCCTTAGAATCGGGGGCTCTACCCGGGGCTGTGAGGGGAGGCTGCGAGGCGCGCCCAGGCCAGGGCCAGGCGGGCACGTGGGCACAGGTTCCCAGAGGGCCCTGAGCCCCCTGCAGGAGCCCTGCAGACAGAGTGGCTGACCCTCAACCCATGCAGCCCGTGACTTCCCAGAGGCTCCCGGGAGTGGGCGGACCAGCTTCTGCTGCCCAGCTCCCGGCTGGCCCGGCCCACGCCCTGCAGGCCAGCTGGCCCTGGGTGGGAGACTCGTCTGGAGAAACGCGACCAGGACGACGCCAAGAGTTCCTGTCCCCAGGGATGTGAGCAGGCACCAATGAAAAAGAGGAGAAATGGAAAAAAAATTCTTTTTTAATACTCTCGGCTGCTAAGTTCAGCATGTTAGCCAGAAATCTGAGCAGAGCGCTCACACTGGGGCGAGTTCCAAAACTCCACCTTTCCCGCGCCTGCCGTCTCCAGGAATCATGCACAAGAAGGCGCCATTTTCCCTCTGGCCCGCCCATCCTGGCCGGTCGCTGCAGTGATCCTGTGTCAGGGGGCAGAGCAAGGTCGCCCTCAAGGAGGGGGGGGCAGGCCAGGTGAGCAGGGCGAGCTCCGTGGGCCATGCAGGCCACGTCCGGGGCCGGGGCAGGGGGTGCTGCCGGCCCAGCCCCCTCCTAGAAAGCTCTCACAGAATCTGCCCTCCTTCCAGGCCGGGGGAGCCCCGTCAGCACGCAGGGGAGCAGAGCCAGTGTTCCAGAGAAGCCTCTTGGAGAGGGACCCTGGACTGCTCTGCGATCCGGAGGCTCTCTGCGTCTGGATAAAACTGAAGTGGTCCCCACGTGGGCCGAGGGAGGGCAGCGCAGCTGGCCCAGATTAGAGCTTGATGCTTGAAACAAGGGCGCCCTAGGCCAGGAGGAGCCTTAGGTGCTGAGTCATGTGGTACGTGACCACCGCAGGGCCCGTAAGGGTCCCTCCCCAGTCCTGGCACTGCCCTCAGACTAGCACTAACTGTAGAATGAAATGGAACCTGCGACACCTAACAACATACGCTTGACTGGAAGATTCAATTTTTCTGCAAAGACCCACTCTTTCTTCCCCAGCCTCTGAGGTACCACTGGACGGCTCGGCCCCGTGGCCCATAAAATGTGACAGACGAGATGATGCCTGAGTCCTGTGCCTGGGACTTTATGAAGCAGCTGTGCTTGTCCTTGGCCTTGGGAGCTTCTGACTGCAGCCAAGCACAGACTAGATCAGACGTATCCCGGTGGGCCTGCGGACCAGCGGGCGAGGCAGAAATGGTGGCTGCTGGACGCCACTGAGGCTTTGTGGCACCTGTTACCCGGCTCTGATATGGCCTGAAATCAGGTAAGGATCTACGAAAGACAGGAGCAGCCCGAGGAGAGAGAAGGCAGCTCTGACGGACAGCGTGCTTTCTCTGTACCCAGCTCTCACGAGGATGACCTTATCTACTTTTTTCTTTTTAAAAAAATCGATTTATTTCGACTAGACCTTAACAACAACAAAAATAAGTTCGCCCCTTCCTACCACACCCCTTTATCTTCTTAATAATGCTATAAGGTTGGTGTGGCTGTTTCTTTCATTTTGAGAAGAGGAAACAGGCTCAGACTGGCAAGGTGATGGCCCAGGACAGCTAGAAGTCGGGAGCTGGGGTCCAAGCCCCACAGAGGGACTGTGTGCGGCGGGCCGTGTCGTCTGCACCACCCAGTATGACAGCTGCCAGTGGCTATTTAAATTTAACAGGTTGAATTAGACAAAATTACACACTGAGTTCTTCACCCACACTGGCCACTTCTCAAGCATTCAGAGGCCACAGGAAGCTGGCAGCTGCTGTGTGTCGCACAGCGTCCAGCACCCGGGATGTCCTGCTGGCCAGTGCCGTGGGGATGGGCTCAGCCCATCTGCCTGCCTCTGCCCCCAGTTCGCTCTGGGCCCTGCCTCAGTGTGTCACCTGCAGGACAGGTGATGAGGAGGATGCAGGGGCTCCTGGGCTCCCCTAGAGCCCTGCTCAGGATTCCGGGGCCACCCGGCGACTGTTCTGATGACAGGGCTGAGCCCTCAGGGGCTTGGAGCACAGCTCCGCTCTGACCGCATGGTGTCTGTCCACAGGAGCCAAGAATGCTCTGGAATGCTGGTGTCTGCCCTCCCAGGCAGGCACGGGAGTTGTTGTAAAAGGGGACCAGGGTTACATTGGAGCTCGGAGAGCAGCCCAGGTAAATCCCCCAAGAGAGCAGAGCAGAAAAGCGGCCGCCCGCCTCTGCAGCACCTATGTCTGGAGGAGGGAATAATATTGTCCTCTTTAAATGCAGAACCTCCAAGCGTCCGTCACCTGCTCACCCGTGTTCATGGCATCAGGAAGCACAGGGGGAAACATGCTTTCTGGCCAGCTTGGTCTTCTGGTGCGTTCCCCCTGGGAACTGCTGCCTGAGAGGTGCCCTAGACTGGCCAGGCGTGGCCCAGATGCTGGGAGGCACGGCCAAGCCCCCTGATGCCTCTGGGTGAGAGGCCCTCATGGTAATGCGGAAATGGGCCCATTGCGAGGAACAGGAGAGACCCTGGCCCCCCGGAAACCTGGAGCCCAGAATCCCAGCCCTGGCTCTGCTCTGCCGGTGACTTTCCACGTGGCCCAGATGAGTCACTGTCCCTGCTTGGGCCTCAGGGGCCCCCACGACATTCAGTTAATGCCTAGGATGTTCTGCCGACAAGCCCTGGCAACGGAGGACTTGCCCATTAGCGGGAGTCCCCATGTCCTGCCTGAGGTGACCTCCAGGGTGAAGGGAAGAAGGGAGAGTGAGAGATGAACTGAGGCTGCCTGTCATCTCTCATCCACTCACCCCTGCCTCCAGGAAGCCTGCCTGGGCCCTCCCTGGCTGTCCAGGGCCACCCACACACTCTCACTGCGGCAAGCATGCATCCGGCTGGCTCGAGGGTTACACGGATGCACCCACCCTGGTGTGTGACCCGTGACCCCACGGCTAGCGCAGGGCTCCCCTGGACACCTGTGTGAACAAGCAGCCTTTGGTGGACCGTCGGCCCCTGGCGGGGCTTCCACAGCCCTGGGCAGAGCCAGGCCTTGGGTGCAGCCCCACCCTCCCCTCCCTGGGCCCTAAGGACTTATGATCCCAGGACCTGCTGCTCACCCTCGGGGGAGGGAAGTCGTGGGGCTTTTGTTGCTGCCCCATGGTTGAGTTTGAGGCACGAAGGGGCTCACTTTAACCATCAGTGACTCAGCCTCTTGCGACTGGGCTCTGGCTCGGTGGGCTTGGAACCGAGGGCTGGGAGGGGACGCTGAGCTCTGTGCCGCGTGCAGTCAGGGCTCTTGCATTCCCACACATGGGGCCCCGTGCTCCGGCTGTCTCAGCAGGGAGACAGAGTCCCCAGCGCAGTCTGTGCGCCAGCTGGCGTGGGGGCTGCATGAGGAGCTCGTCTGCAGAACTTGTGAGAACGCGTGTCTGCTGGCTGGACTGGCTCCGAGGGGCCAGGGACAGGGCGGAGGGCTGGGCCCTCCAGAGACACCAGGCTGGGGGCCTGTGAGCCCCCGCCCGCAACTTCTGGCCCTTCCCACACCACCATGACCCCTTGCTGACTGCAGAGATCCTCTCTGGTGGTCAAGCAGGCAGAGACAGGGTGTCAGGTGGCTCTGGGCAGCAGAGACCCGGCAGGTGGATGGAGGCGGATGCGAAGCCTCTTCCCTCCTCTAAGTCCCCTGCCCTGAGGTGCCAGGCCTGGCTAAGGGTTTGGCAGAAGTGCGGGAAGCAGGTTCCCGATGGCCACCAGAAGGCCCCCTGGGATGCTCTCTACTGGAGCCCCAGCTGCCTTGGAAGAAGTCTGGTGGCTGTGAGCACCTCGTGTGGACCGTCCAGCCACAGTCCCAGTTGTCCCACTGAGGTGCCTGCCGCTGAAGTGAAGCTGTCTCAGACCTTCTAGACCAGCCATCTGCCCTCTGACCCTCACTGGGTGACTTCCTCCACGCCACGTGGCCTGGACACCAGGGGAGGCGATGAGGCAGTGAGCAGTCCACTGGGGGGGCCTGTCCCCCAGCATGGGATGCACCCTGCTCCTGACTACCGCCTGCTTCCTTCCTTGCCCTGGGAGGCCGGGACCAGACCACACCATCGACAAGGCGGACCCAGGCCACCCGGCCCCAACCAGAAACCAAAGTCACATCGTGTGGAATAGTTGAAGTTGTGGCTGTTCCAGAAACACCTCCTAGTGCCTTTCTGGCAAGAAGGGTGTCTGCCCTGCCTGTGTCCCTCAGGCCCCGGTGGCCCCCTGGCAGCCCCTGTCCCTGGTCACCGTGTGCCCGGTTGGCCCATCTGTGGTTCTGACGGGCACTCTGTCTCTCGGGTTTCCCTAGGGAGATGCAGCTGTGTCCAGCCCAGCCCCAGCCCCGAGGGGGTCCCGTGGGGACTGTCCTCTGTGACTGGGGGCCGGGTGAGGCCCACAGCACCACATGTGGGAGGGGACACAGGTGGGGTTGGGCCTGAGCAGGTGGTCTGGGGAAGCACTTTGTAAAATGACCCGCTGACGTAGGCACCATTGTTAGCAGATGCAGAGGGGCCCCAACTGACCTGATGACTGCCAGGGCGGTCCTGGTGTGGCCTCGGACCAGGGGCCCAGAGCCCTGGGAGTGGGCAGGGGAGCCCCAGAGCCCCGGGAGCAGGAAGGGAGGCCAGTGGGCAGGGAGCTTCTGTTTCACAACAGAACAGGCAGAAGGGAGGATGACAGGGCAGGCTGACCACAGGCCAAGGCCCTCCAAGGCCTTGTCAGCCTCACCAGAAGCTGGGGGGACACAGTGGCCCTGTATTGGAGACTCCAGGTGTAGGGCAGCCCCGTGATACCCTGATTTTGATGTCTAACCTCCAGAACTGGAGAGGACACATGACACATCTGTACCGTGACACAGGGAGAAACGGGCCGGGCGGGGGCTTGGAGACCCCGCCACGGGGGCGCGGCAGGGCCGAGGAGGGAGAAGCCCCCCACGTGGTCTTGGGGGGTCGCCGCTGGCCACCTGGTGCCGGGTGACCAGCCGGGGGTCTGAGACCACGAAGGAGCAGGAGGTGGGTGCTGCTCTCCAGGACAGTGGGCCTGACCCCAGTCGGCGTGAAGCTCCTCTGCCCAGCGTGGCGCCTGTGTGGGGCCCGAGGGGGCCCATGGGCCGCCTACCCTGGCTCAGAGAACCCCTCCGGTGCTCCACTGCCCCCCGAATGGAGACCCTGCTGGCTGGCTGAAGATGGGGAGTCACGAAACTGAGCAGGGGCAACCAGGAGACACACCACTCTCCCAAAGTGGGCACAGGGCCTCGGGGAGGGAACAGACGGCCCGACACAGGGGCCTTGACCCCGAGCCAACGGCAAGGCCCCAGGCATGTGGCTAAAGAGGAGGAGTAAGTGTGCATAACTGCCGAGAGGCGGTCTGCAGGCCTGTGCACTTGGCCATGAGTCGGCGGCTGTCGTGGAGCGCCCCAGGGAGAAAGCCCAGAACCCGGTGGAGTGACCACCACCGGACACTTCGGCTGTGACGGAGGCTTTTGGGATGGGCCGCATGTCGTGCAGGCTCTGGGCCTGGCTCCCCCCGGCATGTTCAGCTGGTTTTCCTGGTCCTAGGACTTATTTGGGGCTAGCGAGTCCCAAGCTCCCTCTGCTGTGGGAGCTTCCATTTTCCCAACCACGAAAGCTGTCCCTCCTTGAGTGTCTGGGCTGCTGCACCGAAGGCCCACAGGCAGGGTGCTGCCGATGGCAGGGCTTGTCCCCTCCCAGCCCTGGGGCCAGAAGTCCAAGGTCAGCATGTGGACAGGGCTGCATCCCCTCCGGGGGCCCCAGGGGAGGGTCCTTCCTGCCTCCTCCAGCCCCTAGACCTTTGCTCCAAATAAGGGCATAGCCTGTGGTTCCAGCTGGACACATTCAGGGCCGCACCTCACCCCACTACCCCCACTGGACAGGCTGACTGCTCCCGCCTCTGCGAGCTGCATGCTCCCAAGGTTCTCACACTGTGCTGTCACTCCATGAAGGGGTGTGTGCCAGCAGGCAGTCACTCCCTTTGGCTGTTTTATTTACCATCATATGCCCAGAACTGATTTCAGAGCCTGGCACAGTGGGGTCCAAGGCAAGATGTGATGAGCTGAGCCGACCCCTTCAGCACTCTAGCAGGTTGCATGTGAGTAATAATGTCAACTCCCACCAGCCTGTCTGGGCTGCTGACCTGCACACAGGGTCTTAGCCTTTGATGTTTCTTTCTTCCAGAGCACCCTGAAAGCTGCTAGGTCAAGTTTCTGCTGGTGTGAACCATTTGGAACCAACCACATCAACAGACCTGCGTTTACATGCTGTGATGCAGGAATCCACGTGCAGAAATGAATCCTAAATAAAGAACCCTCAGTGCACATGACTTAGTACGCAAAGATGTCCACTTCAGGGCTCTGGGCAAGACAAATACCTGGAACCCCTCATTGCTCAGCCCTGGGGTGAGTGACAGCACAGGCTCTTCAGGGACAGACTGGCAGCCGTGCGGTCATGCTCGTCTCGATCTGGCAGAAGCGTTTAGGATGGGTTCAGTGTATGCTCATGCAGCATGACTGCAACCGTGCAGGTGTGTGTGTGTTTGGCACCATGGGAAGCCATGGGAGGCTTAATCTGGACTCCAAAAAATAACTGGAAAGTATCTTGAGTCTTCAGTCTCTAGGAAAAGGGGGTGATGTTTGTTACACGGAGCAAATCTCCCTAAGCACTCTCCCTGCCCCCGTTCATACACACGCTGAACCACCTCCAGACGCACGCGGCACCTCCAGCATCACACTCTGCCAGGGGGTCGCCTCTCGGCTCTGATCTTCCTCTGCGATCCTTGGGAGGAGACCAAACCTCCCAGGCCTGCATCTGCTGGGACAGAGGTAGGCAAGGCAGCGGCGAGCGGCGCACAGGCACATCTGCTTCTGGGCATCAACCTGTCTCTCTGTCTCCATCTCCATCTGCTGGAAGGAAGTGCCCTGAGTTGTTAACCCTCACTCTGAGTCCCTGCGGACCCCTTTTCCATGTCCAGCAGATCCCGGCCTTCTCTGAGCCGGCCGTGCCTGCTGACCCCCAGAACCCGGCCTCTGTCCTGAGTCACTCTCGGGCGACAAGCACTCCTGGGTGGACTGTGGGCCTGAGGGTGTCGTCTTGCCCATGGAGGCCAGAGTGCAGGCAGGGGTGCGATGTGTGCCCCACTGGACCTCCACAAAGGCTCTCAGCCATGTGGCTGACCAGCAGCGGCACAGATGGCAACGCTGTGGGGAGGGCATCGCTTGCTGGGAGTGCAGCTCAGGGAGCTGAGGGGCCAGGAGGGCTGGGAGGCTGGACCTGGAGGCCAGGCTGAGGGGTCCTGCTGGGTGCGGAACTGGGAAACAGGACCCACCTCAGCCCCCCAGGGGAAAGCCCTGCAAACTGGGAAGTGGCCCCAGGAGGGTGGAACTCAGCACCCTTCCCCCAGGCCCACCCCTTTCTCGCCTCCTGCTGCGGGATCCGGTGGGCAGCCCTTGCCACAGAGTGGTGGCGGTGCCCAACCTTGTGGATGTGCTGAATCCACCCACTGGTGCTCTGCACTGGCCGCCCCTGGCCCGGCACTGAGCCCCCGTGTGCTCATGAGGACCGCCTCTCTGCGGCCAGTTCCAGGCTGTGCCGGGGGCCGCGTGTCCCTGCAGCCGCGAGAGCCGGGGGGATAGGGGCACCGCGTGTGCTGATGGCTGCCTCCAGGGTCCCCCTGGTGTTTGCGGGCCCCAGCGCTCCTGCCAGCTTGCCACACAGCTGGGCGGCTCACCTCCCTGTAATACACCATGGCATTCTTGGACCCCACGCCCAACCCCAACCCACTTAGTGCCATCGGGGTCAGCACTGGAATGCTGTGTCCTCTGAGTCATTTCGTCCTCTGTCTGTCAAAGATGCAGTTGGTTTATTTTTGAAAGATTCTCTCAGTGGCTTTACTGCTGACAGCTAAGCACGGAGGACGGGGTCACCAGAGCTCCCTGCCCACTGTGCCCATCCTAGGGCCCTGAGAGCGGCTGCCAACAAGACTCTGGAGCCTCAAGTCCTGCGCCGAGGGAGAGGGCCCACGACGGAGGGGCCAGGGCTGGACACACTGCCACCACGCGGGGCCTCAGTCTTCCTGTGGATGGAGAGCGGCCTGTCCCCACAGCCTGGGTCCCCAGGCTCCAGGCCTCATGGGTATCTCCAAAGGGGAGTATGCACAATGGTGGGGGCGGTGCCCAGGGTTCAGTGAGCACCCACTGGGTGCCAGGTGTTTCCTCAGACACAAGGTCTTGCTCAGGCTCTGTGACTCATTTGCAAAACAAGGAAAGCCGCTCCCACGTGTGGATGTGGCCCCCAGGAGGGAAGGAGAACCCTAAGGTCACAGAGCAGCCGGCAGGTGATGTGAGGCTGCCTCAGGGCGGGCCAGGGGAGGGCTGGCTCCTTTCCTGGGGGCTCCATGCCTTCTTCCCCCATCCCAGCCATGCCTTCACCTCCGGAGGCCGGGCCAGAGTCTGTTTCTCAGCCGCAGGCTCCACCAGAGGAGGTCAGTGGGAACTAGGCCCCCAGGAACTGAAGAATGCAGAGTGAAACCAGACGATGTCATTTAGGTTTCAATTTTCATTCAAATCGGGGGACCACAGGTGACCCACAGTGCCTATGAAGGGGCAGCAGCACAAGCCCGCTAGCCCTGGGGCGGCCGCCTCATCGGCCCTGCATTCCGGGGGGCTTGGCAGGAGGCATGAGCCGCCCACGTCCAGGGGCCTGTCAGCAAGAGCGCTCATGCGAGTATGCACAAAGGGTGCTCACAGCCGACAGCCTGGGGCAGCGAGAGACGGTGACAGCCTGGAGGGACGTCACCGAGGGGATCGGCCAGTGAACGCCAGATGTCCCCCCAGGGAACAGCTCCTGGTGGTGGTTACTGGGCAGGCCTACTGGCTGGCAAATTCCCCTTGTGGGATCAATGAAAGACACGCTACCAGATCCCAGTAATAAAGACACTATCTCACTCCAGGTGTAGAAAGTTCTGGAAGGCTACACACCAGTGTTCACGGCGAGTCTGCAAAGGGCCAGGCATGGGTCCCCCTCGGATGTGGGCATGTTTGGGCAACAGCCTGAGGCCGTCTGTTGGCTGAAGGGATGGGGTCAGAGCACAGACAGCAGGCGGGCCTCATCCCAGCACTGCGCATGGCCTGGACGCCTGGGGACCAGGCGGAGGAGGACCCTCAGCCCCCTGCCCAGGCCCAGCCGCTCCCTGAGGGTCTGTGGAGCCCCTGGTCTGCGCTCCGGAGGCAGCCGTGGGGCGAATCATGGGGAAGTAGCCAAGACCCCAATAGATAAGCTGCAGGCGCCTGACAGATGGACAGAGTCCCTGAACCAGGTGGTCAGCATGAGTCACGCAGCCATGAGGCTGGTGGCACTGGAGCCGAGGTGCCGATCCTGGGGGTGCAGAGCGGGGAGCCGACCTCAGACACAGAGGCAGGAGCGTCTGTGTGTGTGAGGAGATGGCTGGTAAGGTACTGCCTGGGGCCGAGTCCTTCTCCACGCCCTTCTCAGGAGGGACCCCAAGCAGCACCGTTGACTGGGTGGGGTGGTTTGGCTGGTGGCCCCTGGCGGCTTCACTCCCACAGCCCTGGGCCCCGCAGGGACAGCGCCCTCAGCTGCTGGCTGCGTCCGCCTTCATCACCCAGGGCCTGGGGCTGACCGCACCCCGTCCCAGCCCGATGCCTGTGCCCGCTGAATGTGTCATGTGCGTGGCCAGCCTGTGGGGGCAGGGGGACATCCCAGAGATCTCAGAGAGACCGAGAGGCCGCTGTCTCCCTGGTGCCGGCCTGTGCTGACCTTGCACTGACCTTGCACCCCTGTTTCCACATCCAGGTGGCTGTGGGGGGCCAGTGAGGAGGCCCGTCCATCTGCACCGCCCATATCCCAGGCCTTGGAATTTTCTTGTCAGTTGGTAACCAAATCAGCCATGGTCCCTTTAAGAAGGAAATGACCTCCAGTCATCAAAATGACAGTCCACGCCGAGACACAGTCATAAGCCAGGGATTCCCTCAGAGGCATCTCCGCTTGTGGAGTTCAGACACCTGCAGGGCACGTCTGGGCAGGAGAAGGGACGCTGCGGGGCATGGGAGGCAGTTGCCTGTCCTGCCCCACCAGCACAGCCACCCCGCTAACTGCTTTGGGGGAAGAGGCCTGGCTGGGCCAGGGGGGCCCTCCCTCGGCAGGTCCCACTGCCCAGCCCAGCCTCTGGTCAGCGTGCCAAGTGCTGGGCGTGGGCAGACGGCATGCTTGCTGGTTAGAGGGAAGAGAAAGCAACGGGGAAGTGGCGAGTGGCCTACAGGACTGAGCCCGGGAGCCCTAGAGCCCCACGGAACTTCCCTGTGATGGGCACTTGGGTCTGTTTCCTTGGCCCCTGGTGGGGGTGCCACATCCTGGTCATGGGGGCGATGTCCAAAGCGCTCTTCATGTGACCCCAACCTTTGGAGACCTGGCCACACAGACCTGGGCCCACCTGGCCGCTGGGGCCTCCCAGGGAGACATGGGGATGGACTGACCATGGCCCCGTGCCCTCTGGCCCTCAGAGCTGCAGCAGGCCCCCGAGTGCCCTGGCCCCCGCCCAAGTCCGCTTCCGCGTTGCTCTCTCCTGCAGGCCGGCCAGGCCGTTCACCAGGGAGGCGGAAGGCTGATCTGGAACGGAGACCTTAAATTCTTCAAATCCCCTCCTTCCAGCAGAATTCCCATTTCTTACTCCAGAACAGAGCCAAGGGGAGGGTTGGACCCGTCACCTCACCAGGAAGCCTGGCGGGAACCAGAAGCTCACTCTTCTGCTGGCTTTCTTTTGCAATTTGAAGATTATCAAAGCGATGCTTATGCAGTGAGAGAGACGGTCAACCATACAGAAAAGGGCATTTCTCTCCTAACAGACTGAACCACTGTCAACAGTGCAGGGCTCGTTGTTATTGTTATCATTTTAGATGGTATAAATTCCAAAAAAAAATCTACCCGGGGTCGCTGGGGAAACAGCCCCAGGACTGCAAGCTCTGGGCAGTCAGGTGGTTTTCACTTTTTGGGGGGGGGGTTTGTTTGTGTTTTATTGAGGTATAAGTCACATGCCATCTAATCCTCCCTCTCAAAGTGCACAATTCTGTGGTTTTCAGCACGTTCACAGTGTCGGGCTACCGCCACCACTATCGGATTCCAGAACTTTCTCCTCATCAGAAAGGAGCAGGCACTCCCCAGCCCCTCCCCCGGCCCCAGCGGCCGCTGGTCTGCTGTCTGTGCCTCTGGGTTTGGCAGGTCTGACCCTTCTGCGAATGGGGCCCTGCATGTGCTGCTGGGAGGCTCTGTCCCTCACGCACATGGCGTGTCAGCACCTCCCGCCTTTGATCTCTGTCATAGGTTGGTGGACATTTGAGTCGGCCCCGCTCTTCGGCGAGGGTGTCTTTGAAAGCATACTGGGCCAGCTCTCCTCCCTGCTTGGCCTCGGGTGTCCTCCCCTGGGGGCCCCATGACATTTTAAGCCTGATTGTTGTCCAAGAATTTTGTCCTTCATTCTCCCCGGGACAGCTGAGATCCCAGACCTAGCTTGGTGGGACCCAGAGGGTCCCAGGACGTGGGCTTGACTGGGACCCCACCCTGAGGACTGGAGTTGCTGGTGCTCACCACGGAGCTAGAGACCCTCTGAGGGACGCGGGGACAGGCCCGTGGCACCCCACCCTGGTGGCGCTTCTGACCTGGCGCTGTTGGCTGGGGCTCTGCGCCCCACACCGGAGCAGTGTCCACCGCCTGCTCTGCTCTGGCTCTGCCCATCGGAAGCGGCCCGGGAAAGCTCCTGCTGGACCTTGACCAACAGTCAGAGGAAGGAATTAGACCACATCACATCAACCCTCCCTCTGATCTGCCAGTCTTCCCCACATCTGGACTGATGCTAACCAGACCTTCCCTCTGACAGTGGGTCTGTCTATGAATTCTCAAAGGATGTGGAAGTGGGTGCAGAGGAAAGGCAAGCCGTCTGGAGCCCCCTCTGCACCCCGCCCACAATCCCCCCCAGGTTATGGAGGGCAGTGGAAGATCTGCTCCCCAGCACACGAACCTTCTATGGCTCCCTATTACTGACAGTAGCAGTTACCATGCAGACCCCTGGACCCATCACCAGGGTTTCTGATCAGTAGGGTAAGTGCAGGACCCAGGAATCCGCATTTTAACAAAAACCACTGAACTTTGGCAGCAGGTGGTCTCTGAGCCTCCTCTGAAGGACTCTTGCAGGAAAAAGGTGGAGCTGTGGGGTGGCAGGAAAGGCTTCTTAAGTCGGCCCACTGCTTTGGCCAAACTGCCCCTTACCCGCCTCCCTGGCTTTGCTCACTCTCTCCCCCCTTCCCAGAAGCCCTGGCCCCCTCCGCGTGTCTGAGGCCCAGACAAAGCGCACAAGGGCACACCCTGGACTGAACTCCCCCGTCCCTCGCAATGCTCACCCCCACCCCCTGCACGCGCCTCAGGAAGCTCCGGCACCAGCCCCAGGGCCAGGAGCTACATCTGACTCATGCTTGCGTCTCACCGGCCTGCCATGTGGTGGCTGTCCGAGGAGTGAGTGCAGCGGTCATGCACAGAGTGTGGTGTGAACGCTGCCTGTGCTCTCCTGGAACGTTCTGTGGGCTTCTGGCTGCAGAGGAAGTCTATCACCACATCAGGCTGCTGTTACCCTAGCAACCTAATGTGGTGTGTGCCTAGTTCTAGCCTAGTGTGTGGAAGTGATGTGTGCAATAGCAGGTGGTGGCCTGCTGGACCTGGATCCAGCCTTTGGGGAGTGGAGAAGAGCTGTGATGGCAGGCACTGAGGCATTTATATTAGGCCATGAGGTAAAGTCAGGGGTTAAAGAAATAAGAGCATTAGGGAGGACCAGGGCCCAGGACACCTTAGTGATGCTGTATCAGCCCTAGGCTGCATCTGCTCAGACTTCTCAGCAGAACAAGTCAACTGCTGTTCTCATGTTGGGGCTCTGGCCATTTTATTTCAGCAGGAGAACCTTTACTTTAGTTGCCGTGGCTGGCCCGGGGCTGTGGGTGCCAATGACGTTTACTTAGGGGCTGTGTAGAAGGCACTCTTTTATTTTATTTATTTATTTATTTATTTTTATAGTTTATTTTGGTATCATTAATCTATAATTACATGTGCAATATTATGGTGATTAAACTACCTCCTTCATCAGGTCCCCCCCACCAACCCCATTACAGTCACTGTCCATCAGCGTAGTGAGATGCCATAGAATCACTACTTGTCTTCTCTGAGTTGTACAGCCCTCCCCGTGCCCCCCCAACATTACATCTGCTAATTGTAATGCCCCTTTTTCCCTCTTATCCCTCCCTTCCCACCCATCCTCCCCAATCCCCTTCCCTTTGGTAACTATTAGTCCGTTCTTGGGTTCTGTGAGTCTGCGGCTGGAAGGCACTATTTTAATTCCCATCTCACAGGTAAGTAAATGGTGGCTTGGAGAGGTCACGTGCTTTAGACAGTTCGAGTGGTTGATGGCAGGGTGAGAATTGTGGTCTTTTAAAAAACATTCTGAATCATCTTTAAAATCAGCATGTAGTATCCATACAGAAGGGGCCTGCCTCCCTCAGAGCGCAGCTGAGCTCACTGCACCAAGCAGAGGGCACCAACCCCCAGGACACCCAGCCATCCCTCCCTCCAGCGAGACCTCCCTGCAGGCTTCTCATGCTGCAGATTCACTGCCTTCTCAGCTGCGGGGCCTGGAATCACACTGCGCCGAGCGCTCCTCTATGCCCGGGCATTCACCCTGGGTGCCCTCAGCGACACGTTTCCATCACCGCACAACTACCCCACAGCAGACACCCTCTGTCCTGCTGGCAGCACGTGGGCACCCGATGGGGTGTGGTGGCCGTGCCCAGCCTCCTCAGCTCTGCTCCACCGTGCAGGTGAGCCCCAGCTGCTTCCAGGTGAGAGCCATGAGCCCGGGTCCTCCTCACCAGCCTTCAGGACCCGTGCAAAGTGGGCAGGAGGGAAGGCAGAAGGCAAGCACAGAGAGGAGGGAGGGGCAGGCGTGGTGCAGCTGCCCTGAGCCCTCTGAGTCACGAGGACATGTCTCCATCTGCCTGGGTGACCACAGAGCCAAATGTCAGGACAGCCCCCTCCCACGCAGGCCACTCTGGGTCCATGACAGCACAGAGTGTGACCCCGCTGGCCCTGCCTCAACCCCATGAATTCCACTCACATCACAGAGCCACAGCCATTTCTCACGTCTGTGTCAGATGGGCCAGGGCAGGCGGGGGAGCACAGAGGGGCCTGACTCAGCCGTGCCCACCCACCAGTGGCTCCCGTGGTCTTCAGCTTGTCCCAGCCTGGGCGCTTCCTGGCACCCCTGGCCGCCTGCCGCTTCTCTCCTAGTGACCTCTGTTGCGCCCAGAGGTCACACCTCCACTCAGCTGAGCGCCTGGAGACAGCCCACCCCACTGGGGGCTGGCCTGGATGACAGCAGGCTGGCATGATTTGAGGAGGGGCAAACCTTCACATCAGATCGCCCAGTTCACTGTCGGTGGGGGAAAACCATTCAGATCAGGCTTGTTCTCTGTGGGAACCACGACCCACCTACTCGTGGACAACAGCCTCCCTGAGGGTCTGGGACCCTGCAATGGTGTGGTCCACTGTCCCCTGGACACACCACTTCTGCTGCCGTGGTGGGGCAGCCGCAGCTGGGCCCTGGGGTCCCTCACACCAGTGAGAAGGATGCATCCCCTTCCTCCCAGAGAGCGTGAGCATGGAGGGGCGGCGCCCTGGATGTCAGCTCACACGGCATGTGGCTGTCCTTATGGGGCCGTGACACAAGCCGAGAGCATGGGACCAGAGAGGGACAGACAGGCGGGGACAGGGACGGGGGGAGACAGAAAGAGACCTGGGGGTGCCAGCTGGGCCGTCCTGGCTGTCTTTGTGGGTGACAGGAGTCAGGGAAGTGGGGGGCCAGAGCCCGGCACCAGAGGGCAGTCTGCCTGCTGGGGGGCACCCTGAACCAGGGTGGCTCCAAACAGTCTCTCAACACTTTCCCAGAGTCCAAGTCAGGGAGTGATACAAGCACTCAGGGCCACCCCCAGATTTGCGGGCGGGTCTGCTGCGGAATCGAGGCACCCTCTCCCTGCACCACACTCATTTCCTGAAGCCTGGTCCCCAGACGGGGATGGGCCTGGTGGAAACACAGTGCAGCTCGCACCTGGGGACGTCTGAGGGTCTTGGGAGGTGCTGGGTCCCCAGCACGGCGCCCAGGGAGCGCCCCTCCACCCCCCATGGCCACCACCATTGCTGCGCTCGCTGGCCCCTCACATGCTGGCCGGAATCGGTCAATGGTCAGACTCAATGTACCGCTTGGGAGGGGTTACGGCAGCAGCGATCAGAGACTGCCCAGAGCTGCCGGACAGCTGGGCCGCACCCCCAGCTGCCAGCAACCCTCCAGCCCTGCATCCCAGGAGGCTGCCTCCCGGCCGAGAACCCACCAGGGCCCTGAGTCCTGGGTTTGCTGGGGCCGGGCAGCTGGAGGGTGGGAGCACCCGGACCCCGTCCCTCCCCCTGCCCCCTGGAAGGACGGGCCTCCCGGTCCCCACGGCCAGCCTGGTGCTAGGGCTCCTCCTCCCCGGGCGGCCCTCTGGGGCCACTGAGCACCCAGGGAAGACAAGGAAGGGCAAATGCGCGCTGGGCGCCTGTGGTGTGCTGACAAGCTCGCTGTTGTCCTGGGGGTGCCACATTCTGTGGTGCTCCCCACACCCTGCTGCTGCTGGCTGCTCTGTGGTCCCGAGTCTCCCCTAGGGGCCCCCAAGGGTGCGAGAATCCCACAGGGTCTGCGGCAGGTTGGAAGCTCACCCTTCACTGTCGCCAAACCCAGGTGGGGACAGTGGACACTGAGTGCCCCAGGGGCTGCATGGGGCAGCGAGGGTCAGCCTGGGCTCGGCTGCTTGCAGGCCTCAGCTGGGTGGGCTGTCAACAAGCCCCCAGGATGCCCGGGCCTTGAGGGCCAGTCAAGAAAGAGCCGGACGCGAGCTGGCGAGGGAGGCCGTGGCCGTCCTGGGGTGCGTTGCCTTCTGCTAATGTTCTGGCCAGACCTGCTGGAGAGGGTGAAGCCAGGCCCGCCAGCTCCTCTGTCCCATGTCTTCTCGGTTTCCCACGTTCGGATGGTTCCAGGCTGCTGTACAGATTCTCCTGTATTGGGGCGATGGCGACTCCAGATAAACGGGCTGGAGATCACTGTCCCATCCCTTCTGGGCCTCTCCCCACGCCCTCAAGGTGGGCTTTCTGAATAGCTTGTGTGTGAGGGTCCCCACCTGCTCTCAAAGCTTCAGGAAGACCTCCTGACACAAGCCGCCCCGGGCTCCCTGCAGCCACAGGGCTGCGGGGTTCCCCCACTGCACCCGGAGAGGTGCCCCACTGGCCCCGGCTCCGTGCACAGACATCTCTCCAAGGGCGACGGCGCAGCTCTCAACGGTCAGCTGCAGCTTTTCCCGAGGGTTGCACATGACATGCCCCCTTATGGAGACTGGTCTTCTTCCCATTCTCCAGATGAGGAACTGGCTCCCAGAAGGAGGACCAAGAACTGACAAGAGAGTCTCCGCTCCTAGTGAAGAGAATCCTGTGTCCGCCTGCGGGAGGCCTGCAGCCTGTCTGGAGGACCTGCCGGAGGACATCCACCCGGGAAGGCGCCCTTTGGAGGTCCTGTCCGGTTCTGTGGTGCCTCGAGGAAGCCCGGGTAGAGCGCTCTGTGTGAGCAGGCCAAGGGGGCTGCTGCAGGCCGAGGGGGGCGCTCAGCAGAGAGGGGAGCCAAGGGCCCTGGAGGGTGGGCACGGGAGCGCAGCCAGAGATTCGGGGCCGAGAAGGGCGCCACTGGAGCGGCTGGCACCCTCAGAGGCACAGGGCAGGAGATCACACGTCTCTGAGGCTTGGCCAAGCCGATGGAGGAGGCGGAGGAGCTTTGGGAAGGTGGCTTGTGTGACTGAGGACGTGAGTCTAACTATTCCACTGTAACTCACTGGAGTCTAAGCGGCGGCCACACTGAGAGGGCAGCCCAGGCCTACTGTGAGGATGACAGTCTGTGTACACAGAATCCTCGGACCCAATTTCAGGCTTCATTATTGGGTCCAGAGCTCATAGGGGCGGATGTTTGGGTTTGACAGACGGATACCATGGGAATAGGAACCTCACATTTTGACCTTTCAGTTCAAGATTATCCATAAGGACAAACGCTGTCGAGGCCGGCACTCCCCCCCAACGCTGGGAACACGGGCACTCAGGGCCCGGAGGCAGCTGCCTTTGTCGGAAGTGTCCTGGGGTCACTGCTGAGCCCCCTCTACGGCAGCCCTGCAGCGGCCGGGGCAGGGGTTCTGTGGCGGGGCACCTGCCCCAGCCCAGGCCTTGCAGCACAGAGCTGAACTGGGGGGCAGAGACCTGGGGATCTGCAAGGTGTGTGGATGGGGGGCAGCACGCAGGGCCAGTCGGTCTGAGCCAGGGAAGAGAAGAGGTGGGTTCGCCTCCTAATGTCCTAACGTCCGGTCATCCATCCAGCAAACATCTATGGAATGCCTTCTGTATGCACAGCCCTGACCCAGCATCTCCTCCGTCAGGGTGATGGGGTGCCTTCCCCAAGCACAGAGCCAGCGAGTGCCTGCAGCTGTGAACAGAGGGAGGTGGTGGGAACCCGTTTTCCTTTTAAAGGGAGAAAGCCTAGAATGGCAGAGCGGGTCACGCTTACTTGGCCAAAGGCAGCACCTGCCAAAACAGATTTTTAAGACACATGAAGCACCACACTTAAATGTGTTTGCTCTTGAAAACAAAAAAGGAATGAACTTAATTTTGAGAGACTCCATCAGCCAGAGATGAAATATTTGCACCATTATTATCATGGGCACAGATGGAATTGCTTCATGAGTGCTTGGGTCCTACCCAGCGGCAACAGGGACGGCGGGTCAGGCTGCGCATGGCCAGACCCCCATCCTGCCTGTTCTTCTAGCCTCCCCGGAGCCAGGTAGATCCACAGTCTCCTGCCGCCCGGGAAGATGGGGCTCTGCCCACCCCAGATCTCCAGAGGTGTTGACTTTTCATGGTGCCACCAGAAAGGCCTGCCCTTGGGCCGGGCTTGGACCCGCCGAGGAGGAGCCGTGGGCTTCCGGAGCCTCGGTTTCCCTGTCCTTAAAGTGGACACAATTATGCCCATGTCACAAGTGCTATTGTGAGAAGGAGGGCCTGAAAGTAGCTCGTGACCTCAGACACGGTGAGTGTGACGACCTCCTCACCCGCAGCCGGGACGCCGAGGCCTGAACAGGGCTCCGAAGGGGTGTGAGAGGCAGAGAGGGAAGCCCGTTTCCTGCCAGTCTACAAACAAGACGTGCAGAGGCACCAGTGACCAACGAGCCGGCCTCTCCCCCTGGACACCCGAGGGCGCCATGCTGACTGACAGCCTGTTCCCCCACGTGGTTCCGCTCGGCCCCTCCTGGGATCCTGGCCGGCAGAACTCCCCACGTGCAGCACGTGGTCTGCTTCAGGGCGCGGTGGCGTCGTGTCCCCGCTGCCGTGGGCTGCCGTCCAAGCCCTCTGCTCTGCCTGGGTTCTGGCTTGGCCGAGGAAGCGCAGGTGCCGTGTCTCCAGTGGCCTCGGCTGCGATGCAAGGATGGCTGGTCTGTAGGCTGGGGCCCGGCTCTGAGCTTGGGTCTGTCCCTGGATGCTTTTGGCCCCCACCAAGGGCAGGGCCATCTCTGTACAGTGGTGCCAGTGCTTCTAGAAGACTGGCCAGCTCTTGGGGGGAATCAAAGCGACCTCAGGCCAAGGGAAGTCAACCCACTACAGAAATGAGGGATTTAGGTTTCTTTTCCCAGACTACTGTAGCTGGGCCCTCCCCGAGCACTGAGGCGTGTGGTCCCTACTGCAGCGTCAGGCTACACAGAGGGGAGTCGGGCAAAGCAGCCACTGCATGGAGATGCGATTCCCCCAGGCACCCCGTGATGCTGCAGTCCACCTGGCCAGCTCTCCTCACCAACCAGAGGCGGCCCCAGCCAGGGGGTGCAGACCCCGGCCTGAGATGCTGCCCAGCACATCTGGAGGGGTTGGTGGCGGGCGCGCTCAGCCCTCAGGACCCTCGCTGAGGACTCCACCGTCTAAACCTCATGGCATATTGTCACTGGGCTTGGCAGGTGGCCCCAGGGAGCTGCTTCCAGAGGAACCTTCCTCAGACCTTCGAAGACATTGTCCTTGCTGTACTCTTGAGGCAGCTGGAGCCCCAGGACCCGGCTGCCTGGGATCCTAACCCTTTCTCCAAAGGCCTATCTTGGAGAGGCCTGTGCCTCAAACTGCCTGCCCTCCACCCCTGCCCAGCCCCTGGGCTCCAGCCCACCTTGTCCCCCAGCCTGAGTGCCGGCTGGGGAGCACGTCTGGCCCTGGCGAGGGCGGCATGGCCGTGGGACACTGTGAGCTCAGGAGGGGCTGCCTCCCTCCGAGTCCCAGGGCCAGTCTCTTCAGCAGAGGACCCATAGCTCAGAATGCATAAATCTGAAACAAGGAGAGCCGTGAATGTTTTCACGTCCTCTGTGTGCTTCATTTCAGTTTCCTAATATGAAAAGTTAACAACAACACGACATGTTTCTGGGTTCGTCTCTTACGGCCTCCGCCTGGGCCTCCCTGGAATGTGATAGCTGCCAGCCTTGCTCCAAACAGAACTTCCTGAGTGGGCAACTTGGAGCGGACGCGGTCCCGAACACCGTGCAACTCGGCCCAGCTTGCAGCCTGTGGCCCCAAGGCCTCTGTGTGGCAGCAGGAGGGTGGGGCCCGGAAGAGCCTCCGCTGGGCCGCGTCCACTGGTCCACCCCGGGAGGAAGGCTGGTTCTCAGGGCGCGGCGGTCGCCTCTGGGAACAGAGATCCCTTCCTCAAAGCCGCATTGGGCGTGGTCACAGGACACAGCAGTGTGTGGGGGGCGGTGGGGAGCCCGAGTGTCCAGAGTCCCGTGCCCCAGCCCAACCCTGTGGGCTATGGTGGGTGTGTGGTGCTCCAGGGGATGGCACAGCCGTGTTTGTACCGGGGTTTTAAAGGACCTGGGCCATTTATAAATCTGGAAAGACAGTGAAGGAGTTGATTTTCGGGTGGCAGGTCCTGACTCCCCTGCCCCTCCCCGCTCGCCTCATCTCCCCCTGCACGTAGCCGCAGCCGGGCCGCTTTCCCAGGCCTCTGTGCATTTGTCATCGGGGAAATTGGGCACAGGGCAAGTGGCGCCCTATTTCAGCAGCAGGCAAAGGTGGGTGGGTGGGCCTGTCGCTTGGCGTGACTGCCGCACGAGGCCGCCGCACAGCACTGAAGCATGTCTTCATGGAACATGGGCACCCCGCCCTCAGCCTGCGGGCCTGCTCCCAGGGCGGGAGCTTCCCATCTCCTGCACCCACTGGCCTCCATACTCTGCAAATGCCGCGCCAAGCCCAGTCCCTGCGGTCACTGTCTGGGGCTGTTTGTGGGCATCTGCGTCAGCTCTGGTGTTCAGGGGACATGAACGCAGCCCTCGGTTCCACTGCCATCGATTTCATTTCTGACCCAACCAGCACGGCGCCAGCTCAGACGGCAGCCCCTCTGGGCCACGCCTGAGCCTTCACTCTGCCCAGGGCTAGAGCGGGACCCCTCCACGCCCCCACCCGGCCCCACCTTCTGCCACCCCTGCTTCCTGGAGGACATCCCTGCCCAGCCGCCCTCTGGGGCTGGGCAGTTAACAGAAGCCTCGGCCCGCGGCCTGGGGCTATGGCATACTGTGGCCACGCCAGGGGCTGGGGGCTGCTCTCCAGGGAAATTGCCCATGGGAGGAACAACCTGCCCAGGCACCATCCGGCGGGTCCCTCCCCGCCCTCGTCCTCGCCCTTGAGAGGCAACATCCCCTGAAGAGTGGAGCCGCCAGAGGCTCATCAAACCCAAGCGCCCCTGGGAATGGCGTGGCCCCGTCAGTGTTTCCTACAGGCAGAGGGGTGGCTGGTGGCCCTGCACAAGCTGCCTCCATTTCCAGGGCTGACCAGGTGCAGGTTGCAGGACCCAAGGCAAACGCAGTTGTGCAGACATGAGCATGACCCAAGTGGGCTATTGTGTGTGTGTACGGGGCGTGCACGGCGGTCTCAAGATGTCTCCACCAGCTCTCCTGGGGAAATGACCCTTCTGGACCTCAGTCCTTCCAGCACTGCACACATAGCGGTGGCTGGATGGACCCGCGGCGTCACCTCGTCCCTCCCTGGGCAGGTCTGGTGTTTGCACTGGGGCACAATGCCAGGGCGCGCCTTCCACGGCTCCCCAGTGTAGCAGCACTTCGGACAGCAACTCCAGTCAAAGCCCACAAGCAACAGGGCATCGCCGCCAGCCCACCAGAGGGGACAGCTAGAGCCGCGGCAGGCTCTGTGGGCCTCAGCCCGCTGCCCCAGGGACTGGGCGGCTCACTGGTCACTGTGCCCTGTGTTTACCAAGACCTGGTGCTGACCCTTAGAAACAGTCCCTGTCTCTGGGTGCTGCCCCAATGCTGAGACCTGCATTAGTGACCTTTGTTGTGAACATGCTCATTAATTCACTGCCTGGCCCTTCTGTTGAACAAACAGGTATTCACGATACACTGCCTACGGAGACAGCCAAGACCCAGGCTTACAGGCTTATCATTCATCCAGAGGAAGCCGGTGGGTTTGTTTCTAGCACCTGGATCCAGGATGGTCAGGGGGCGAGGGGGGTGGAGGGGGAAGGGTCAGTTTAACTGGGAAAGCCTTGTGGCTGGACAGCCCCTTCCTTCAAAGAACATATTGCCCAGTGGTTCTGTTTGTGCAGGCGGCAGGGGTCTGGACCCCAGGAGCACCCAGCGAGGTGGGGGACGCACAGCAGCGCCCACACCAGGGACGGCAGGTGTAGGATGGGGTTCCCGGGAACACAGGGCTGGCTCGAGGTCTACTGGGCTGTTTTGGCCAGCGTCACGAGCACCCGGGTGCCTTGTACTGTGATTTTACGCATCAGCAGACGTGTCCTGAGAGCCCCTCTGTGACCGCAAAGCCGTGTGAGGCTGGACCCGGCAGGGCCTCTGTTGTGGCTCTGTTTTGGGGTGGGAGTGCTGGTGGCTAGGCGGGGACCACTCCCAGTGATTTTACTTAATGTAGAATGTTCAGAGTCTCGACAATTATTAGTGTAAAATCAAATATGAAAGGACAGAGTTTTTAGGAATTTTTAGGAATCCCTTGGGAAGGGATGACTCACATCTCCGGTATGAGGCTGGTTGGGCGGGGCTCTTTGAACTGAACCCCACGAGCCCATTGCCCGAAACTGTGCATGGCCCTGGGATGCCACGGCCCCATGCTGCCGGAGGCGCCAGATCTGCCGAGGAAGGGGTGTCACGCACCGCGCCAGATGCGGGCTGCGTAACGAACTCCCAACATTCACCCCATCCGGCAAAAAGTTTATCTTCCTTCCCCCATTATGGCACAGTTTAAGAGGAAGTGAGAAGTACTCAAGATACAACTTTGAAATCAAGTGCACAGGAAATTTTGCCTTTCATCTGAAAATCCATCTGGTGCACGGAAATCCACAGCCAGGCGGATGCCCCAGCGGCGCTCAGAGCACATATCAGCTCCTGCTGGTATGCACACACGCGTGACAATAGCTCCCGTCTGCGGTAAATGCCCCATGTGTCTGGGACAGAGCCCCCCTCAGACGGCCTGTCCACCGTCCACTGCCGCCGTGGGGGCTTCATGGGAGCACATTGCGGCTGTGATGGGAGCCAGCGGTTTCCCAAGCAGTCACCAGACAGTCTGTCTGCCCTGCGACATGACAGCCACAGGCTCCAACACGCAGGAATGCCCATCGTCCTGATGGACAGACGAGTTCTTGGCTAGAGAAAGCTATTTCCTGGGTAGGCGATACTGTGAGGGTTCCCTCCCCTGTCCATAAGACACAGGCATGTGCTTGGGGGTTGCAGGGCTGCTCCGTAAACCCTAACAGGAGGCCCGCTGGCTGTGCATTTCTGACACCTGTTATCAGGCCCAGAGAGAGAGCATGGCACACGCTCGCTGGCGCCTCTCTCTGAGCTCCACAGCTCACAGGCCACTTTGTTTCTCTCTGGCTCGGTTTCCTGGTTTGTAAAGTGAGTAAATAATGTCCAGCCCTCATGGTGTGGGGGTGGCGCTCCGATGTGAATGTCACTTCTGTGTTAAGGTTCCTGTCTCTGCAGGTGTTATCAGGACGAGCGAGAGCTTGGAAGCTGGGAGACCTGGGCCGGGTCCTCGATGGGCAAAGACGTGCCTAAATTCTCTGGGTCTCAGCCTGTCCATCGACATGACAGGGGTTCACCTGGGGTGGCGTCAGGGGCCCCTCCTGGCTTGAACATTCTAGGATTCTCCTTGATAGGAGGGCCTGTTTTTGATTGATTGTGGACTCAGGAAATGTGTGCTGAGTTAGTAGTAAATATGAGAATAAATGTTGAAGGAATAATGCCAATCCTAAGTATGATGAAGATTAGAAGAAAGAAGTCATCGTTTAGAACTGAGGAGGTCTGGAAGACTTCCTGAGGAGGTGGCAGTGGAATTTGGCCTTAAAGATCGGTAACAGCTTGGATGGGTGGACGGGGAGGAGGTGATATTCCAGGCAAGAGAAACGGAGTGCACACGGGTGCCCATGGTGCATGGAGACCAAGTCCCGCCACCAAGGAGCGTGAGTGACAGAGCAGAATAAATGCATGTTCTCCGCCATGTGCCTCCCAGCACTCTTTCTCGGGGAGCTCTGGGGGCTGTGGTCCAGGACGTCAAGGGAGTGAAAGACCAGGGAAGGGAGAGGCACAGACCTTGGAAGATGGGCATGCAACGAAAGAGCAAGGCGAGATACTTCCTGGAGACACGGAGAAAGGACAGTTCCAGAAGGACAGCTGGGCCTCAGGCTCTGACATCCAGCTAAGATGGGTGGGCAGATGGTCTAAGGTGTTGGGAAGTATCGGGAGGGGATCCCATGACTGGCAGACACTTTGGGGTTCAGCCAACCAACCACAGCCAACCAACAAAACCCCAAGACACTGACAACAAACGATCTTGACTGTACGCGGGGGCTACATGACCACCTCAAGGTCAGCACTGGCCACGGAGCTAACCAGGGCGGGCATGGGAGCTCTAGTGTGGGAATGAACACAGAACATCTAAACAGAGCGTTAAGAGGCGGCAATACATTAGTATTCACGGCGACACGGAGGCAAAGGCCCCAGGAATCAGCCCCAGGAATTGGGCGTAACTCCACAAAGTCAGAAAAGGGTGCCGTGGGGAGGGAGGACCTGGGAGGGTTAGCGTTTCTCGTGCGAGAGCTGTTTCACCGCTAAATAGTGTGTATTTATAATTGCAGTAAGGACAGAGACTAAATGAAGAGTGAGAGACACTTTGCACACGTGATTGATGAAGAAAAGGAGGAAATTTAAGGCAAGTGCTGCTGTGGTGGGCCTGGAGCCAGGGCTGCCGTCCGGCTTGGGGACGCTGCACGTGGGAAACGCACAGCAGAGCAGGAGAGTAAAAGGGCACGAGGACCATGACCCCTGTGGAGGCACGGCTGGCGGGCCAGCTGCGAGCGGAGAGCCCAGCGGGGTGGAGACAGTGCGTCCTGGGTGGAGGGGCCCGTAAGGGGTGCCTTGCCATTGACCTGCAGCTCTCCTGTGCTCTGCCTATATTCACCTGATGCAGCAGATATATAATAATGAGAATGTATGCAAATGCCCAGCCCACAGGCCACGTGCAGCACTGGCAGCATGGAGGCCCTCTGCATTCCTTCTTGGATCACAGCCCTTTCCCTGGGCGCCTGGCACAGCTCAGTTTCAGCCCGGCTGAGAGATGGCATCTTGCTGCTGCTGACGTTGTGTCCCCTCCCACACCTGCTGGAGACAAAGCCGGGCAGGGGCCCAGGCCGGCTGGGGGCGGGGAGGGAGCAGGCGGCCTCTGAAGCCAGAACCAGCAGCCCCACGTGCCCAGCCTCCAGAGGATGGCATGTGGGCCTGGCTCCTGCAGACAGGTGTGGCGGGCGGAGGAAGAGGGAGGGAGAGGAATGTGCAAACAGGCAGAAAGCCCCAGCCACCACCCGGGGACGGAGCCCTTGACAACAGTGCATGTCAGCAACCAGGACGGCTGCCCTGGGATTCCAAGGAGTGTGTCCATTCTGCCACATTTCGGGGCATGGCTGAATCCTGAGCCCTGAGCCCTGACCTGTACTGGGTTCTGTGGGGAAGAATGGGGGCTTCTTGGGGAGCAACCTGGGACCCAGGGTGTGCGTTCATCCATCTCTGGAGGAATAGGATGAACAAAACCTCCGAGGACCAAAGGCATGCCTCTCCCAGGAAGAGAATTCCATCCCTGGCTGGCTGACCAGACCACGAGGCATTAGTGGTTATAGATGGTTCAGAAATAGAAACAAAATGCTGGCATCCCAGACTGTGAGTTCTCAGGGGGCCGAGCTAACAACATTAGAGCTGACCCAGGGCCCTCACTGCGAGTCCCAGAAAGCCCTCTGTTAGGTGAAGTGCATTTGCTCTAGACACCTGCAGCCATGGCTCCTTGTGGCTGCAGCCCCGCCTGACACTCAGACCCTCTTGTGGGTGATACAGGCCCCACCAGACACAGGAGCAGTCACCCAGCCTCAGCTCAGCCAGGCAGCACCCTCTACCATCAGCCACAGGGTTGGTTCAGGGATAGGCACGTGGCCTTCCCCCTGGCCCTGGGGTGATGGTGACTTGTGGCTCTGGAGCAGCCCAAAGCTCAGGGGTAGGTTAGGGAGAAGAACCAAACCCTGGGGGCATCATTTGACCTCAGAGTCCAGCAGTACCTGCACCTGGGTGGCTCTGTCATGTGGGTCCATAAACTCTCTTGCTGCCAAAGCCACCTCAAGTGGGCTCTCTGTCACCTGTCCCATAGCTGGCCTGGCTTGAGGCACTTGTCCTAGAAGCCATGGAGGTTGGCGTCCAGGTCCAACTCTGTTCCAACCAGTCCCTGGGCTATCCGGTGGGTTTGACCACTGTCCCTTCTAATCCTGAGTTTGTGGACGAGATTGCTATTTGGGTTTGCAAAAAGTAGCGTGTTTGAATTTGGAAAAGGGCAGCAAAAGAAAAGAAGAAAAGACAGGAAACAGAACTATATCAGAGGTATGTGTAGTGTTCTGGTCCCAAATAGTAGCCTCGTGACTCACAGTCACAGAATTCAGCTCCTGCAGCCCCGAGGCCAGGGGTGGCATCTTCTCCAGCTTGTATGGGCGTGACATGGTGCCCGGGGACGTGAAACCTGGGACCAAGCAACTCTTGACCTTTCTCTGAGTCAGCAGCTGGGGTTGCTGTGCCTCTAGGTTGCAGAGGATCATTAGCAGGAGGATACACACGAAACGGCAACTTCTTCCCACATGTACCTGGGATGGGGGCCTGTCTGGAGCACCTCTGTGCAGAGGAAGGGACGGTGTGCTTACAGGTGGTGAGTCCATGAGCCTGGACCAACTGGCTGAGGTGAAAGCCCAGCACAGCCCCTCACCCAGGCGCCCGCCTCCCGTGGAGCTGCAGCGTCCCATCCCTCTGAACCCCCGACTATGCCCCATGCTGGCTCTGTTGGTAAAAGCCCTCAGGATGGCACTGTCACCTTGCCCATCTGCACCCTGGGCCTGTTGGTGGCCAGCTTCCTGTCTTCCCTGGAGCCTGTTTTAAGGGGAGCCAGGAGCTCTGCCAGCTCATGAACCTGCAACATCATCAAAACATGGATGAAACCAGCACCCCTGGGTGCCCCTGGGGCCAGCCTTGCCTCAGTTCACAGCTGATGGGGGCTGCGGCTTCTTGGTGGGGGATCAGAAAAGCCGCTCGCTTTGCGAACCTGCCCAGCTCCCTGAACCTCCGTCCATCATAAGATATTTTACAAGTACAGAAAGGCCTAGAAAACAATATTCCCATAACCACCCCCCCCAGAATCTTTCTCCCACATTCCATTAGGAAAATGGTCAAACCTGTGGGGCAGCTGAAAGGACAGTGTGGCAAACAGCCGCCATGGCCGCTCACAGGTATTCACACCTCTGCCTGGCGGCCTCAGCACAGATGTGCCCATGTCGCCGTCCCTCCATCTGCCCATCGCTCATTCTTATTTCTGGCACCAAAATCAAAGGAAATGGCAGACACCCGTGTGCACCGTCCCTGAGCACCTCAGCACACACTGTATTAACTGAACGGAACATGTTATGTGTACACTTGAAATGCGCACATGGGGAGGGCTCCAGCCAATGGGCTTCGACAGAGGCATCCCCCCATCTGAGTCGCACCCCGCCAGGATGCAGACGGTTCCCATCACGCCGGGAAGTTCCCCGGTGGCCCTTCAGGCCAGCCCTCTGACCCCTCACCCAGCCGACTGCTTACCACCCGGCATTTGCTCCCATAAATGTCAAAGGCTAAAATAAACAATTTGTGCAGCAATGTCTTGAATCATTAGAAATAGGAAAATGGGTTGGCAGGTTTCACGACCTCATGTGTTGGCCACATTCCTGACAATTGCACGGGTCCTGCCGTTCCCTTTAAGCTAAGTGTCAGGACGCTCTGGATTCTGTGCGTCAGTTCAGGGAGCTCAAGGGCTGCCAGGAAGCGGTGCGCTGCAGGACGCCTGCTTCCCCTCGCAAACCTCATCAGAGACAGCCAGGAAGCTGTTCCGAGGAAGCACTTTTATAGACATGGTGAACAGCTGTGTCTGTCTGCCGGGGAGCGTGAGCACAGTGGCTCTCGCAACGGGTCACTGCCTTGGGCAGGACACCCTGACAAGTTTACGGCCAGGCTGTTCCTCGTGGCGCTCGGCCACAGCCCACAGGCACTCACGGACAAGGGTCTTGGGTTGGAAAAGGGATGTCTGGAAGAGCGCTGGCTGTGTGCTGTGCTCACACTGGCAACACTCTGCACCTCTTACAAGCCCCACCGCACAGCCTGGCTCCAGATGTTCCCACAGCATCTCAGCGGGTGGACATCGGAAGATTATTCCCTTCTCACGGAAAACTGAACAGGGGGGCCGAGTGTACACCAGGTGGTACAAGCATGCTCCACATGCAGCCCTCCTCCCGATGGCCATGGGGGCTGCTCTGCCAGGGCCAGTTTTCGGTATGACCCCCACTTTCCAGCCTAAAGCACAGGATGAACATGCAGGCCAGAGGCATTACTTGGAGCCACCGTCTCCAGCATGCAATGCACACGCAGCACTGCCTCCCCCTCCTGGGGACAGAGCCGGCACCAGAGCCATTTCCACCAAACGCCTTGGACCTGGTCGGAGACTATTTTCCATTCTGAGAACCACTCGAATGCCTGGATCAAATTTCTTTGCCCAGAACCACCCCCAAACCATGTGCCATTGTTGGCTTGGCATAGAATGGGTACCGTCGTCGGCTCAGCGTGGACCCTGCACCAAGGTCGGCACAAACCACCCTGTGCACCAGCGTCGGCATGATGCTAACCCACGCACAATATGACCATGACAATAAGCATGAATAAATCAGGCAGGATGTGGCGCCAAATCAAACCCCAGGGAGAAGAGAAGCTGCCCCTTACCTGTGTGACCCCTGGCCAAAGCGGGTATTTCCGCGGGTCCGTCCTCTGCACGGCTCTTCTCTCTCAGCACGCAAATCCTGCAGATTACAAATAAGCATTTAGACACATTCGAGAAGCAGCACCAGGGTTTTGCTTGTCTCAGGAAATCGCCTTAACGTGGAGCCCTGGGGGTGGAGGGTGGGGCTGGGGGGCTGCTGGTCACACCCGGAACAGGGGCCCTGCCTGGGCTTCTTCCCAGCCACCCTCTGAGCGCTTCACCCCACGTCTGCAAAGGCCATTGGGGGGCGTGTTCCTCCAACTGGTATGGTCAGACACAGGCGTGCATGGTCACAGACCGTCACAAACCATCACGGATGGGCACAGCCATCGAGGTCCCATGGCAATTTTTCCTTCCCACCTCCCTGTTTCCCACCCTGTGTGCCCCCAGGGCTCCTCTGAGTTAATGGGTAGAAGCCTGATGTATTCTTGTTGGTTGCTGCATGGCGTCCCTGGGAGGAGAGGGTGCCCCTCGAGGAGGGGGTGATCCTGTCTGTCCCCTTCCCAAAGCACACAATGAGGCGCCCTGCCCGGGGGTGGGGAGCCCTGGGGGGTCCCTTCCACAGGCTCCCAGAGGTGGGCCCTTGTCTTCATGGGCCTCCACTGCCGCCTCCCGGGCGCCTCTTGTCCGCCCCCTCATGAATTCTGCGTCTCACTTTGGACCTTTCAGCGAGCAGCTTCTGGTCTGGGGCCCCTCTGGCCCTGGGGTTCCCCTCTGTGCATGCGCTTGTGAAAGAGCGTGGCTGTCTGCACGGGGCTGGCGGTGCCCCCGACACCAGCCCCTCTGGCACAGGGCTGTGGCCCTTCATTCTAAGAGCGCTTCCAGGCTGTCAAAGCTTCCTGCCTGCCGAACAGCACACGGGACAGCTCGCTACGTCACCGCACGTGGAGTATGCCCATGCAGCAGGCTCAGACTCAGACGTGGCTGCCTCCCTGGGCGCCCTGGCCAGCCCGACGGGCCGCAGAGCCGGCTGGTCAGCTTGGTGACTTTTATGGGTGTGGGGCTGCCTTCTTTCCAGCTCTGTTTATGACATTCATCACGCTTTTATTTTTAATTGTGGTAAAACATACGTGGCATAAAACTTGTCATCCCGACCACTTTGGAGTCAGACCTTGCTTCATGAGTGCATTCTCCCTGCTGCGGCCACCACCATTCATCCCTGATTTTGTAAAACTGGCCGTCTGCCCCCACAACGGACTCCCCTCCCCGCCCTGGCCCCTGGCGGCCGCCTTCTCCTTCCTGCCTCCATGAATCTGACGCCTCTCATACCTCCGGGACGTGGAACCACACGGTGTTTGTCCTTTGTACGTATCTCGTGGGAGTTTAGTCACTTTTCCTTGGTGGCTAATGACTGAGCACATTTATGGTTTGTTTGGATTCCTTCTTTGGCAAATGTGTGTTCAAGAATTTTGCCCGTTTTCCTGTTGGGGTATTTGCCTTTTTCCTATTGGTTTGTGGGCATTTTTAAGGACATGCATTCTGCACAATGGTCCTTTGCCGGGTGAACATGGACCTAGATGGTGCTGGAAGGCACAGGTGACAATGCGTCTCCAAGGCTGCCCCCCTGGCACACCCCATGCCGGTGAGCACATGGCTTCCACTACCAGCAGCGTCTGCCCCCACGAGAGCCTGACGGCCCTGCCCGCCGCCCCCACTCTGCTCCTGGACATGGTCAGAACCCAGCAGCTCTGACCGTGTAGCTGGCCTCCCATGTGGCTGCACGGGCCCCTCCCCGGCCCCGCTGGGGGCTCCCAGCCCCAGGCCTCACACCCCACTGCCCCGGGCGGTCCTGGCTGGGCCTCCTTCTCACCAGCTCAGCCTCCAAGCCCCTGAAGCCGCCTGGGCCCCTGGCCCACCCGCTCCCTGTGACGAGCCGCGCCTGTGCCCGCACTCCCGTGGTCTCTGTCAAGCTTGCCACGGCAGCTTTGCCATGGAATCCGTGATTGGTGATGACTGAGCGGCAGTGCTGACGTCTCTGAGCCCAAACCAGGATGAGCGCTGCAGGACAAGGGTGGCCTCCAGAGGGCGCAGCAGTCAGCCACCGAATGGAGGCTTCCTGCAGGACAGCGCCCGCCGGGACAGGACGGCGAGAAGGTGGAGCCAGGAGGAGCCTCCCGGGAGCACGTGTGGTCACAGCGAGGAGCCATCGGCTCCTGACAAGGGCCCCTGTTGCTGGCTGCAGGCGGCGGACTAGCCATCTCCCCGCCGTGGGCCTCGCATCACCACGGCACACTGGTGACTCACCGAACCCCAGGGACCAGCCTCGCAGGACACCTCGTGGGCTGGGGCGTGGTGGGCTCAGCAGTCAGTCGGGGCTGCTGTTCCTCCGTGGGAGCCTGCGCCCTGTGGGGAAGGACTCCTGAATGTGCAGGTTCGCCAGTTCATGACCGGGAAGCACAAGGCCCCAGGGCCCTTGGGATCTGCACATGTCCAGGGCCATGCTTTGGGAAACCACTCTTCAGGGAGGACCCCGAGGTGGGGGCCTGCAGGCTGGGGTGGAGGGGCCCTTGGGGGGACCCTGAAGGTGGGGAGAGGATGCCACTGGCCTGCCCTTTCCTGGCAGGCCCATCGTGGTGGGTTTGGCAGGTGGGCTCTAGACCCCTTTGAGCAGGGCTTTGCCCAGGGCTGCCTGGACAGAAGGACCTGCTTGTTTGGAGCTATGGGTCCTCAAATGGGGTCCTGGTACCAACCCCACCAGCCCTGGGGGCTGCATCCAGTCAGAGGCTTGGTGAGCCATGGCCCGTGTCCATGCGCCCTCAAGGGCTCTGACCAGCTGGTGTGGCTGGGCTCGTGTGCTGGCAGACGGAGCACCTCCTGCTTCCCATGCAGGTGACGGGGTGTGCTTCCCTCCCGGTGCACGGCACTGGGCATGCCCCTGCCAGCCCCTCCTGGGCAATGGCCTCTATCCTGACAGGGTGGGCTTGTCCAGAGGCAGGGGGCCATCAGAACGGACCCATTGGGCCAGTGGGATCTGGCACCAGACTGCGTGGGGAGACGTGGGCTGCTGTTGGCGACCTCCTCCACACACACCCAGGTACTTCTGGCCCCTAGACCTGGTTTCTAGAAAGCGCGGGGCTGAAGGGGACCGGGTGTGGAGAGGCTGATTCCGGGCCGGGCAGGGAAGCTGGGGCTGAGCCCAGAGCCTCAGATCAGGAAGCAGGGAGCGGCACACGCCTGGCCATGCTGCATGCCGAGCAGTGCCCCACACCCTGGTGCCAATCCAGGAACAAGACGTGGGTGGGCGGGGGGCCTCCCCTCCCCTCCCCTGCCATGGATGAATGAATGTAGAGGAAATTACTTAAAAAGGCAGTGCAAAGTAGGATGAACTGAGGGGTGGACAGACGGCTGGACAGAGTGCTGTGGAGACGGGCAAGCTTGCAGGGAACCACGTGGGGCTCAGCAGGGCCAGGGGGACCGGGCACTGGGCACATGGTGTTCAGTGCACAGCTCTTCCGGTGGCCTGGGTGTCCAAAAAATTTCACAGGAAACGTTGACAAAAGATGAAACTGAGGATGAGGGCTGGGAAGGAAAAGAGAAGAATGTGCACCCTTGGGAACCTGGTGGGGGAGGCCCTTTGTCCCACCGCGCGGATGGTCCCTGCGGCCCGGCCCCCGCACAGACGCCCATGGGCTTTCAGTCAGCTGGGAAGGGCCGCTCACTCGAGTACAGGTGGGCTCTGGGGGTTGTGTGTCTGGGAACCAGGTAAAGCGTGGACTCCCTCGAGCCGGGGGACACTCGCCACCTGAGAGGGCACCACCGAGCCTGGAGCATCGCCACGCCCTCCTCCGTTGTGGGAGGGCAGGCGGGGGAGCCTGGGACATGCCAGAGCGACAGAGATTATCCAGCAAAACAGCAGCCTTTCACAGAGTCAAGACAGAAAGCCAAGGTTGCAAAGCTGGGAGGCCAAGCCGGAAAACCCGCAATAGAAGGTGGCTGAGGTCAGGGACCCCAGAGGGACACTCACACGAGAGAAGTCAGCCCGGGAGGGAGGCAGGTGGCCCGGCAGCAGCCGGCCGAGGGCTGCCCCTTCCCTGAGCGTCACGTGGCCTCCCTCCTGAGACCCCCAAGGACCCCACCTCCCCGGGAGTCCTGTGATCTCCATCACTGCTCTAGCCTCCCGGTCCACCCCTGCCCCCTGCCCCCAGGGCCTCACCCCCAGAGGCCGAGCTACCCAGCACCGCCCCCTCTATTCTCAGGATGGATTCGGAACCCTGGGCAGCCGAGGAGCGGGCCTAGCAGCACGGCTGTCAGTCCTGGGCAGAGAGGTCCTTCCAGATCTCTGCTGCATTTAGTTTCTCTCCTCTTTCCCCTGCCCCTTAGCTGAGTTGGCTTGAAGCCCAGTGGTCAACTGGTTAAAAAAAAAATTAGTAAGACATTTCTCACTGCCACGTCCTCCCCTGGCTTTCTCTAATTAGCCTGGAGAGGCCCTGAGAAGCTGGTGTGGCTGCCCTGCAGTGGGAGTGAGGGTGAGCTCGGTGGCAATGAGGTCCCAGGAGTGGTGGGCAGCCGCGTGGGCAGGCAGGGGCCAGGGCAGGGCTCAGAGCAGAGCAGGGCCACCTCCCCGCCCTTGCTGGGCCTCTTGGAACCGCTTGGTGAGGCCCCACTGCTAGCTAAGCCTGGTTATACAGCCTACGTGTGAATGGTACGTGGCGTGTTTCTCCCCAACACTGCTGGATGGACCGTTACCCAACAAATGTGTCCTCCAGCCCCAGCCCGCAGCTACACTGGAGCCCAAGGAAGACGCCCCCTGCCTCCTGTGGGTCCCGATGGCAGCCTTGGCACTGGGCCCCATGCTGTAGTCAGCTTGGGAGCTGCAGCGGGACTTCCCTGCTGAGCTCCCGCGTAAGTGTCTGCTGTCTGGCCCTGGGTAGAGAGGGAAGACAGCCAAGGCCACCTTTTCCCTGCGGTGGCACAAGGGCAGTGGTGTCCACGTACTGGTGCTCCCTGTGAGCTTCTGTAAGTGTGCGCTATGTCTGGGGGCTTTGGTTGGAGAAACCAGGTCAGCAAACCCTGTGTGTCCATCCTGTGTCCTGCTGGACGAGCAAACCGTGGACACCAAGTCACTATGGGGTTATGGTGCAGGGCATGGAGCCTAGATAAACACTAAATTAACCCACATTTAACAGATAACAGATATTCCCTTAGTATATAAAAAGCACCTAGAATCACTAAGAAAATCATCACAAAAGGAAAAGGGGATAAAGGCTATGAGCAGGCAGTTCACAAAAATGGCTCCTAAACATGTAAAAAGAGCTCACCCTCACCCCTCACAACAGAAATGCAAATTAACATACTGAGCTACAAATCTGCAGTGATTAAGACACAGTGTTATTGGCACAGGGAGAGATACAGAGATCAATGGAACGGAGGTTGGAAGTGGAGCCATACAATTTACAAGCAACCGATGCTTGGCAGTGGTGCAAAGGAAACTCCAAGTGGATGACACACCTAAATGTAAAATGCAAAGGCAGAAAACCTCTAGAAGGAGACTAGAGAGAAAAGCAGCTTGAACTTGAAGTTGCCAAGAAGTTGTTTTTTCTTTGACACCCAAAAGCGTGTTTCATGAAAGGAAAAACTGATATAATGGATTCTATCAAAAATTTTTAATTTGCTCTTTGAAAGACACTGTTATGAGAATGAAATGACAAGTCACAGACCAAGAGAAAATCTCTGTGTATCACATTTTTGATAAAGTCTCATTTCTAGAACATATAAAGAACTCTTAAAACTCAACAGTAAGAAACTAAACAAGCCAATTAAGCAACCGGCAAAAGATCTAAACAGACACTTCGCTAAAGAAGATATACAGATGGCCAGTAAGCATAAGAAAAGAGGCTCAGTGTCACCTCTTATCTGGGGAATGCAAATGAAAACATGGGGATACCAGAACACACCTATCAGAATGGACGACATCCAAGAAACTGACACCACCATGAGCTGGCTAGGATGTGGAGCAACAGGAACTCTCGGGGGAGAGGACAGTGGCTGATTACAAAGGGCATGCACCAGAGATGGTTGGGGGGCGATGGCAGGCACTGGTGGGTACATGACTGCATGTATTTCTTACCCAGAGAACTGTATGCCATTGCAAGTGAACTTTAATGCATGTAAATTAGAAATAAACCAACCAGAATGGCAAGAGATGTGAGGATGGGATGCAGACGGTGACCAGAGGCTCTACCCATATCACACGTAAGACCCAACATCACTGAGGGGTGTGGAGAGAAAGGAGATGACCTCAGTAATGTGAGAAATGGACACCAAAGGACCAAATAAGTGGACTGTGATGCTAAGACAAAGGATGCAACTGCACATTGAGACTAGGGTTGGTAGAGTTGCTTCTCTAGAGGAGATGGGTTAGTTTTCAAACTCTTTTATATGGATATTTGGGCTGGACGAATAAATAAATCTATGGTGGGTCCGGGGAGCCACATGTGTCACTGTTGGAGTGGGAGGATGCAGGAAGGCAAGAAGGAAAGAGGGAAAGGCTAGTGTGGTCTGTATGTGCTGGATTAGTCAGACATCAGCATGAACTCACGTTTAATTTATTATAGATACAGATGGACAGATGGAGAAACACTGACAGACCTGTGTGTACACACAGGCCAATATATACGTACACATACCCTGTCTGCTCAGAAGGCCTAGAAACAGCCACGTCCCAGGAGCAGTGAGCACACCTGGTGCCCACATCTCGGCCTCTAACACCTACAGTCCATGCAGCCAGGGCTTCTCAGACGGATGGCTCATTCTGGGGCCGGGTCAGGGAATGTATGAGAGGGGCTCAGAGCATCTTGCAGCACCAGAAAGTAAGGACACACTCAAAAAGCAGAAGGATGGGGTATGTCACAGGGTCGCAGGGCCCAGCCTGGAAGAGCCGCCAATGGCCAAAGCTGCACCAGCTGCGCAACGAGATGGATGACATGAGATCGGGCCCAGTGTGCGGTCGCTGTCCATGAGGTCACACTGATGTACATAAATGACCGAGTATGTGAAGACAGAGGGGAGAAGAGACGCATGTCCTGTACACAAAATGCCAAATGATTGCCATAGATGCCTCCTCTCTAGGAGGTGGAACTGAACCCCTCTTTCCCCTCCTCAAAATTGAGGGTGGCCTGGAGTTAATAATGCCTTGCTTCTGAAATAGAGCAATTTACAGTGGAGGAACCTGGCGAACACGACCAGCTGGGTGGCCACGGTCAGTGTCACCTGTGAGAAGTCATGGTGATGGTGTGTAGCCCAGGTAGGATGTGGTGGGGCACTTTGCCTCTGTGCGCTCCTCCCCCAGAACCACCATCCCAGAGTAACCATGGGGAAAACATCAGACAAACTCAAATTGAGGGGCACGTGACAGAATACCCAGCCAGTCCTCAAAAATGTCAAGGTCAGCAAAACCGAGGGAGGTCTGAGCAGCTGTCACAGCCCAGGGGAGGCTGAGGGGACTACAGGTCGTGTGGGGTCCCGGATGGGATCCTGGACGAGGCAGAGGACAGTGGGAAGCCCATTGAAATCTGCATAAAGCCTGGCACGCCTTCATGGCCAAGGCACCACAGCTCCCCAGGTTTTGAAGACGGTCCATGGTGACTGGAGATGTGAGTGCACCCGAGGGAAAGCCAAGAGGGGAGTGCGTGGGACCCCCTGCTCCACTGTTGCAACTTTCTGTCAGTCTAAAATTCTCCCAGGATAAAAAAGTTATTAAAAAAGAAAGGACTTAAAAAGATATTTTGCCAAAGAAGACATGAATAGCAAATAAGCCCACAAAAAGGTGCCAACCTCACCAGCCATCAGGGGACACAAATCAAAGCACCGTGAGACCTCCTCACACCCACCAGGGTGGCCCTGAGCTCGAGGCTGGGCAACCCCAGGATCAGCCAGAGCGCGGAGAAATGGGACCCGCTGCACTGCCCGGTAAGATGGGGCAGCGTTTGGAGACAGGCTGGTACTGTGTGAGGGGTCCACACAGGCTTACGAGGACCCAGCCACCCCACTCCTCGGGATCCACCCAAGTGAACTGGGCGCACATCCACAGAGAACTCCACAAGCCAATGTCATGACAGCTCCAAGCTGAGAGCAGCCCAGATGCCCACCAACTGGCCATGGAGACAAAACACGGTGTAGCCATGCAGCGGAACGCAGCTTGCCACGTCAAAGAGCAAGGTTCTGACCTGCCACAAGATGCATGAACCGCAAAGACGCTGGGCTCGGTAGAAGAAGCTAGCATAGAGCCACATACTGTCTGATACTGCTTCTAGGGAATTTCCAGAAAAGGCAAATCTCTAGAACGGAACTAGACCAGTGGCGGCGCGAGGCTGGAGGGGGCTGGAGGGGGCTGGGGGGCGTGGGGAGGTCTCAGGGCTGTGCTGTGGTCCTGGCAGCAGCTCTGCAGATACACTGGGCAGCAGCCGGTACGCGCGGGCGAGAGGTGGATCTCAGCACCTGGGGTTCAGCATCAAACAGAAGGGGAAGAGCAGGAAGACGGGCAGCCCCCCAGGGAGGAGTTCCATCCAGGAGGTGTCAGACGGGCCTACTGATGAAAGGAATTTCTAATTCTGGAGTTCCATCCAAGAACGGAGGCCACCTGAGACTCAAGAGCAAAGGCCCCCTGTGCACGCGGGACGGAGCCGCACTGAGAGCAGACGACAGCTCCCTGGGCCAGGGTCTTCATGCACGCAGGCAAGTCACCGATGGGTGCCCCTTCCCAGCCGGTGGGTGCCACCCACAGCGCCCATGTGCCCTCAGAGGGGTGAGCCCGAAGCCGGCAGACGCGGACAGGCTGTCTGCTGCAGTGAATGGGGAAGTCCCTTGTCTCCAGCTTCATCCTCACACTGCCCAATACCCACCAAGAGTCATTCTGCACCCGCGGGGACCCTGGCAGGCCCTGTCTCCTCTCGCAGGGGAACCAGGCTCCAGGCCACGCGGCTGTCGCTCTGATTCTGGACTAGACCCCCTCCCCAGCCCAGCCATGCCCACCTCTCTTTCCCTGACCTCCCCACCCAGAGGCCCAGGGTGCCCAGGTCCAGGAGGGCGGGCTGGCTCTCAGCTGCATGTCAGATGGATGTGTGTTTACTGACAGAGTGGAAGGTGGGAGGAGGACACACCCATCACTGAGTTCAGGCTGGCTGTGCGGCCTTGGGAAAACGGGCGCAGTTCTCTGAGCTTGGCTCCCACGTGCACGGCGGCCTGACCATCCTGCTGAGCAGACGCCCCAGCACAGGGCCCAGGGGACGGAGGAGCTCGGCCCGCGGAGGCTGCCGGTGTCGCCTCTGCTCCCAGGGCTTCCTTGCCAAACAGCCTGAGGCTGCACTCTCGCTGTGGGCGGTGTAGACGGCAGCCCTTTGCCAGCAGCCACCACGTCCTCACAGCGTGCGACCCTGCCAGCTGACACACTGACCTCAGTCACTGCCAGAAGTCACCAGGGGCCAGTCTGCACAGGCCGGGGCAGCACAGCGGACGCCTGAGCCATCGGCAAGCACAGGCCACATGCTGACAGGACCCGAAGGCAGCTGGCACCTTGGACTAGAAAAGACAGCCTGGACAGGGGACGGGCTGACAGGCCCGGCCGGCTGGGGTCAGGGGCCCTCAGTTTTGGGGGAGGGACACTAACCAGCTCACCTCCCACACACCCTGCCTTGCAGTCACAACCCACAGTCGCCCGCCGTTTCTCACACAGGCCCGGGAACCAGGCTGGGGGACTCGTCACCCCCGCTGCACGGGTGGGAATGCCGAGGCTCCGAGCTGCGGGGCTCCAGCAATGCCCCCACTGTCCTGAGCGTGGGGTGGGTGTGGGCACGGCCCTGAGCAACGGGCCGCGGGTCCTGGAGCCTGGCAAGCTCTCCATCGTTCGGGGCCTCTCCCTTGGGCACTTCTTTCTTTCCTGGGCGGATGTTGGTCTCAGAGCCAAGCTGGGTGAAGTCACCCTTGGGGTTGTAGGAGGACAAGGCGGTGACTCAACCGCACGAGAGATGGGGTGCTTCCAGGGCCGGGGGCCAGCCCTCGGGAGGGTAGTTCCTCACGCCTCTGGAACACAAATTGGCTTCTTGGCCCAAGGGGTCGCGTGCAAGGGTGGAGGTGATGTGGTGGCCGCTGAGATGTCCTCCTGAGGGTCAGGGCTGGAGGCAGCCTCCAGGATTAGCCCAGAAAGGTCTGCCTGCCCTCCGTCCCTCGGGGAGGCAGGGCAGGGAGCCTGCCTTGTGCTCCTGTGGCTGCCTGGAGCCCCCACCTCCCTGCCTGCTGGGAACACAGCCCCGAGGGCACCGATGAAGCAGCTTCTGTGTGGCACGGGCACAAGAGCAGGAGCTGCACAGTCAGGGGGCCTGAGGCCGAGGCAGGGCTGAGCAGCAAGCTCTAGAGGGTGTGGAGGCTTGGCGCCACCGGAGAGGCCCTGAGGGAGGCTCAAGGGTGGGACGAGGCGGGTGGGAGACGCGGCAGGGAAACGCAGAGCCCACAGCCTGTGTTCCAGGGGCAGGCCGGAGGGGGCACCGTGAAACGTCCCCTGCCACTGCTGGCCCTGGGCCCTGGGCACCAGGACTGTGCAGGCAGTGCCAGGGAGCTGATCTGGTGTGGCTGAACCGGAGCTGGGACAGGGCCCGCTGGGCAGAGCCCCCTGCCCCACGGTCCCCATCAGCCCCCGAGCCCTGCGGGTGTGGCGTCGAGCTCGGTCCTCTCCAAACAGAGGCTGGCGGGACTGGAGGCTCCCTCGGACAAAAGGCGCGCCGACCAGGCCTCCTGACTGTGCCTCCCCCCGTCCTGGGGCTCCCTGCCCAGGTGCTCGTCCCTGGCACCAGGCCCTGGGCCCTGGGAACTGCTGCTGCCTTATTCACGGGAGCGCTCGTCACAGAAGAGGGGCTGCTCCTCACACTGACAAGCCCACAAACGCTCCAGGGCGGAACGCTGACTCCCAGAAAGCCGCTGAGGGTGGCCTGGCTTCCTGCTCGACCGAGGTCCAAGCCCCTGCCCAGGGCTCATGGCCACCAATCACATGCTCAGGTTCCCAGGATGGGAAGGTGCGGGGTCCAGAGGCAAAGAGGGCTCCCGTCTGAGCTCCACCAGGCCCCCCACCTAAGGCACTTTCCTGCGGCCCCGGGCCCTGCTCTGGGCCTCCCTCCCGTGGTTCGGCACCGTGACGACACGTGCTGCCTGCTACCCAGACAGAGTTCAGGCTGTCTGATGGATTCCAGACCTGCTCTTGCAGGCCGCTCTCCAGGTGTCTGCCTCTCTCCCTGATCTTTTAAGGGCCTTTCAGCTGCCGGCATCATGAAACCCCAGCTCCTCAGGGAAGTGGGGACTCTGCCCAGCCACCGGCCCACCAGGCCACTTCCTCTCTCACTGCCTTGCCGTCCTCTGGGCTCTGGCCCAAAGGTCCTCTGCTCAGGCGGCGACCACCGCGTGGGACCCAGGCCATGTGTGGGCATGTGGCCCCGGCTTTGGCACAGGGCTTTCCCGTCACTGTGGTGTGGAAGAGCCCTGCCCACACAGGCGTGTGATCGCACCCGATGAGCGTGCAGCCAGCCCTGAACCGCTTCCACTCCACGGCCACGACTGGGACGGGCCCGCTCTGTGCAGCCGAAGACCCCACGTCTCTGTAGACTCGGGGTAAGCAGGGCAGCCCCCGCCCCCGGGAAGGTGCTCACCCTCGGAAGGCCGGGTCTCAGGCTTGACTGTCAGGGGCGCACCCGCCTTCCTGGGGAGTGGGGCTCTGGTTCATGCAGTGAGGGCGTCCCTAAGGGGCCCGGGCCCCGTGGTGTGGGTCCTGGCTCGGCCACACAGGGCCCTCTGTGGCGGTCACGCCACTGCACTGTGCAGGCCTCGACTGCCAGAAGTCTCCGTTTTATTGCACTTAGAACGACTCCCCAGGGTAAACCCTGCAGAGCCCCTGGTGAGCACTCAGGCCTTTGTCCATGGGGAGCTTTGACCCACTAAGGGTGTTCAGAGCTCTCTGGGCTCCTCCCCACCCACCACCAGCACCACGCATGGCTCAGCTCGGCAGTGACATCATCGGTGGGGATCCAGGGCTCCGAGGCAGAACCCCCAGTCCAGAGGGTGCAGGAGAGGCCTGAGCAGGGCCCCCCAGGCGGCTGCCTGCCTTCCCGGAAGCGGAGCCCAGTGGGGCCCTGGAGCGGCCAGGAGGCGCCCTCGCACTCCAAGAGCAGCCTGGTGACCGTGCCTGTCTTCAGGCCCGGCCTCCTGGGCTGGAGGCAGCTGCCCGCTCCAGGCGCCCGAACCACGCGACGGCTCCCAAATGCCCCACCTTCGCTCTCGTGCGTGAGGATCCCCCGCCCTCTGTGACGCTTTCTGCAGAAGCCGTTGGAGGAGGCCCAGGCCCTTTGTTATTCCAGGTTGTTTTATTTCCAGCACAGATTTCCATTCTGTCTCCACCAGGCTGGAAAAAGCCGCCTCCATCTGATTCCCACAGCCCCAAGATCCCGCCTCCTCGACCAAAGCCGAGTGCAGCTGGGGCAGAAATAGCCTCTATGAGCCAGAGAATGTGTGGGCGGCCGGCGGCGCTGGTGGGAAGTGCTGCACTGTGCTGAGGCCACCTGGCCTGGTGGCCGTGACCAGCATCCGTGGTCTGCGGGCCACTTGGGCGGCTGCCTCCCGACGGGTGGCGATTCAGGCTGGAGCCTGTGTCCTGGCTTCCATTCCGTGGTTCTCTTGGGGCGTCAGGGCTTCCCTCAGCTCAGAGTGGGGGAGGCCCCAAGTCCTCAGCACCGCCCGCCTGCAGGTGCCCACAAAGCCCCCTTCCACCCGGCAGGGACCCTCTAAGAGAGCGCTGCTACCCCAAGGATCCTATGGGTGCCCCGCTCCCTGGCTGTTCCCTGTCCCCTTCCAGGCCCACAGGAGGGGTGCACCGTCCCTGCACCCCCAAACAGACTTGCTCCCCTGTGGGCACATGGCAGGGGCCTCCCGGCCACCGAACGCATGGAGGCCTGTGGCACGCCATCAGGCGGAGCATGCCTCGTCCTGTGTGGTGAGCTCATAATTCCGAAAAGCCAAGGACTCAGGGTGAACATGGCAGGTCATTTGGGGGCAACAGGGGTCCTCTCCAGGTGCCTGTGACTCATGTGAGGCGAGGGGTCAGGTCTGGCTGTGGGACCTGTAGCCTCTGGCAGTCTGGTCCTTCCCAGGGGGCCTGTGACAAAGGCCACCTGCGGGGGTTGGGGGACGCACACTTACCCCTTTGGCCATGCACCACAGGCCTCCGCCGCCCCAGATGGGGTTGGGGGGCCAGGCTGAGCAGGTGGGTGAAGGCCGCCTGCAGTGGGAGAGGGGAGGGTGCTGGGTGGGAGCAGCATGGGGTCAGGGCTTGTCGCACCTCCTGGACTCCCTGCTCCCGGGAGTGGGGCTCCCTGCACCCCCACGCCCTCCCCACCCTCCCCACCACCGGCCCCCGAGTGGGCACGCTCCAGCATCCCCAGACCTCCTTCCAAAGAAGTGGGAAACCCTCTGAAAGCTGAGCTGAGTCCTGACAGGGACACCCCCAGCTTCCAGAGGCCCAGGGCCCTTGCGTGGGGCCACCCCGACCGATGGCCCAACCTCCCGCCTCCCCGCCGTGCGCCTGAGCCTCAGCCTCCCTCTCGTGAGGACCCCCCTCAGATGAGGCAGCCTCATCTCCCATTTCAAGACCCTTGAAGGGGTCACACCTGCAAAGACCCTTTTTTCTTAATAAGGTCACATTCATGGGTTCCAGGGATTAGGGCCTGATATCTTTGTGGGACCATCACAGGGAATTTGGGGCCTGATAACGGAGGAGAGAAACCATGGCATTTGGCACAATATCACAGTAAACGGGGGCCACTTCATGCCGCTAGGCAAAAAATGTCCAAACTCAAGCAGTTTTGTAGAAGACGACGGTCTACCCCAATTCCAGCCAATTTCTCAAAACACAGGGACCGCCCCTCTGCGCAGCAGGGCGCCAGTTTTCCAGGAAGGGTCAGGAGGGGGGGGCCTGTGGCTCTCTGGGGGAGCCTTTTCCACAAGCTGTCGCCCTAAATAAGTTCAGGGGCCCAAGGTTTGGGTTCCAAACTCCTGTGAGGATTGGCTGGGACCTCGATCCCAGGAGGCAGAAAAGTGTGCGCCTGCCCTCTGCCACTGACCCACAAGGCTGTCCCCGAGTGTGAGCGCAGGGCCGACAGACCCCCAACTCTCTGGCCGAAAGTCCTTCCTGTACTGGGTGGCCGCTGCAGCCGTGTCTCTCTGAAAGCCACAGCATGTCGGAGCAGGGAAGGCCCCAGGACTTCTCTGTGGCTGAGCGTCCGGCCCAGCGAGGGCCACGGCCAGCTTGAAGCCACACAGGCCGGGTCCCCACCCTGCATGGCCCACCGACCCTGTGGTCCCGAGGTCCCACGGTCTGACAGGGCAGAGCTGGACATGCTGGCATGGAGCTGCTGCCGGAGGAGCCGCAAAGTGAGAACGCAGTGGCCAGCGATCAGAAGTAAATCACGACCAGGTGCCGACAGCGATCGCTCATCCAGAACATTCTATGCCCAAAGTGGTTGTTGGGCCTGGTGTGGATCATGTCATGTAAACACTCATTCCTTCATTTAGCAAATTTTCTTTACATAGACTTACAATTTTAGAAGGTTGTAGATTTACAGGAAAACCTACAGTCCCGCTGTCACCCTCGTCCGCAGCGAGGCGCATCCCTGGCGATCAACGGGCCGGAACTGACACGCCAGTGTTACCTCAGCCCACAATTCACTCGGGGGGCCCTGCCTCCCCAACGTCCCTTCTGTCCCAGGACACCAAGCTACATTTGTCAGGCATCCTTAGCTCCTCTGGGCTGTGACGGGCGCTCCGACTCGTCCGAGGTTTTCTCAAGACTGGACGGGGCTGTGGGTCCCAGAGGAGAAGCGCTTTCCTCACCCATCGCATCAGGGTGCCCGCCGCCATCGTGCCATCACCGCAGGTGCTGGCCGGGGCCACCTGGCTGAGGTCACCTCGCTCAGGTGCCTCCACTGTTGAGTTACTGTTTTTATCCTGTGCTCTCTGGAAGGACGTCACTAAGCTGGCCCACTCGGGGGGCTCCTGAGGGGCTCCACATACATTTTGCGGAGCCCTTCTGTTTATGGGTGTCTCTTCTCCTCCATGTGTTATTCAATCATCCTCACTGTGGTCTCCAGGATATTTACATTAGACTTTGGGTAGCCAAATATTTCTGAGCCACTGCCGTGTGCCAGACAGCAGGCACAGGGCCCGGCTGCTGTCCGCTAAGGGGATCTGGCTGGAGGGACAGTCGGCAGAGTACCCTCAGGACAGCCACCACCTGGGGGTCCTGCCCGCTCAGGGCCCAGAAGCCCACAGGGCTCAGGCACGTGGACGCACGATCAGCGAGAAGGCATCAGCACGTGAAGCTGGGGGAGACCCTTCAGGCAGGAGTGTATTTGGGGACCCTGGGGACTTGGGTGCGAGCAGAGGGTGACAAAGGTGAGAGCAGTGGGCAGGAAGGACTGCGCTGGGAGAAGACGAGGAGGCAGCACACGTGATGCTGCGGGTGAGGCGGCTCCTGGGGTCATCCTGGAGGTCCAGAGAACAGAGCTGTTTGCGGGCAGGAGGGTCCCCACCGGCAGTGGCTCTCGGACAGTGTGGGGGCCAGGGTTCCAGAGTCCCAGCGTTGCAGGTTCCGGAGTACTTCCTCATAGGGACGGAAGACCGCAGCATGCTGTGAATGCAGGGGAAGCCAAGCAGAGTATGTAAACCTATGAAGGCTCTAAAGTGGAAAACCCACTGTTTTCCCTGAAAGCCGCCCGGCTGGAGACAATGCGGTTCTGTTTCTCAGACTCTGTGAAATCTGGCTGATTACTCATCCTGGCAGGCTTCCTGGTGGGGGAAGGGGCGCGGGTGCTGGGCTTAGGGAGAGACAGGGATGCCAGCCGTGGTCCCGCACCAGGGAGATCTCAGAAGTTTCCTCTCCAAAGCCGGGGGGCAGCCTTGAGGCCTGAACTCAGACAGCTTTATTCCCAAGACTTTCTTATGCTTTGTGGGCATGATTATTTTTTTTTTTTCAAGGGAAGTTTACTTCAAGAGAAAGAAACAAATATGCCATTCTCCAGTCCTTTGAAGGGCTGAGCTAAGCTGGGTTGAGAAGAACTGGCTCCATTCCTGGAGAACAAAGTGCTCCCGTGAAATCAGGCGAGGCAGACGTGTGTTCTCAGCTTGCATCTCGCTTACCTGCCACACAGGGGACTTCAGATCCAGCCCTGCCATGCTCTGCTGTGTGATCCCAGCAAGATATGGGCATCTCTGAGGCCTGGCAACCCGAGAGTAAAACAGGTGTAAGGATAGGCCCCGTGTCGCAGGATTAGCGTGAGAGGAGTCACTCGATGGCTATTTCCCTCTGATAGAGTGCCAGCTCCAGGAGGCTGAGGCCACATCTTTTCCATTCGTGGTTGAGAGCCCATTGAAGCGTCACCTGCTCGTCACGATCACAATGGCTGTTATTGTCACTAAAGCAACTTTGATCTCCAAGTTCCTAAAAGAAATAGAGGGCTCATGCCAAACGCTACAATGCTTTGCTTCCCCAAAGCTAGCTCTATGCCTAAGTGAGCTGGCCTCCCACATCACTGCCTGAAGTTTCAAGCCCAGAACCTGGAGTGAACTTGGACTGTTTCTGGGCTGGACCTCCTCCAGCCTACGGCTATGGGCCCCCCAGGACAGTGAAAGATGATCAGTCTGTGGAAGGAGGCAGTAAGGTGAGGGGTCAGCCCTGCTGAGCGGGGCTGTCACATGGGAGCCATTCCTTCCCTTCCGGGAAACCTTCCTAGAGCAAAATAATCAAACACCACCCATGTGGTCCCTAAATCCCTTCCTGTGTGACCCAATAATTCAGACTTTGATGATGTTCCCCCAGAGGTAGAACGTAATGCCTGTTGCCTAATCCATACAATGCTGAGTATATTGTCTGTTATTTTGTCCCCCACAAGTTTTTATGTAGATGGTCAATGCCTATTTCCATTGGTCTGTACTGGAATCTATTAAAATAACCCCTGGTTGGGGCAAAACTGCACATTTAGTTATTTTATGAATGTTTCCTTAAATTCCATGGAGAGCACCAGAGTGTTTGTGGCATTTGAGAGCAGTGATCGGAGAATGCAGGCTGCAGTGGAAACTTCTGGGCATGCATTCCATTCTTCTCATTCTCGAGTCAAGGATGGGGGGAGCTGAGAAAGGGACGTGATTCTGGAGACTTCTGTGGCATCTTACCCACATGTCCGTTTCCATATTGCTATGCCCCAGCTTAGCTCTACAGAAAGGAGCAGGGCTTTGGGTTCCTCTGCTGTTTGCCAGGGGATTTTGTCTGTATTCAACTTCCCCACACCTGTAAAGTGGCCATAAAAGTAGCACTTGCTTTGTGGTATTGTGCAGCTTGAACACAGGGGACGTGCGCAGACGCCTGGCATATGAGGTCAGGGGGCACTTAATTATCATTATTACTGAGTCTTCTTCCCCAAGGATGCACCTGGCTTAGCACTTTCATCCCAGTGTTTGGACACTGCGCTGACGCTCAGTGAAGGTTTGAGGAATGACTGAGATCGCATCTACAAGCCGGCAAGACCAACCTGCAGCTCAGCTGTGAGTGACAGCTTGTCTTAAATTCTTGAGGCTGATGTCCAAGTTTTGGGATTCTCTCAACTACCAGACCCTAAAAACCCGAGAACAGGGTCCATATCCTATGTGTCTATGCCTTAAGGAGCTGTTGAAGAATTCTATATGGAAACTACAAAACATTATTGAAAGAAAATTTAAAAGACCTAAATAAATGGAGATATACCATGTTCACAGATTCAAACACACAATGCCATCCTGATGTCAGTTTTCCCCCAAATTTACCTATACATTCAAAGAAGTCCCAATCAAAATCCTAGAAGACTTTTTTTTGTGTAGGAAATGCTGTTTTGGGGAGTTATAAGGAAATACAAAGGATCTAGAATAGCTAAACAATCTTTAAAAAGAACAAATTGGAGGAGTTACACTATCTGAATTTTTCTTACTATAAATCCACAGTAATCAGGAAATTATTGTGTTGGAATACAGACATGAAAATAGTTCAATAAAACCAGAATAAAGAGTCCAGAAATAAAACACATATATAATTAACTGATTTTTTTAAAAAGATGCCATGGCAACTCAGTGGGGAAAGCAAAAGTCTTTTCAGCGAATAGCACTGAGACAGTCGCATATCCAAATGAACAAAAGTGAACCTCTACCTCACTTTTTACACGAAAGTTAATTTGCAATGAACTGAGGACCTAAGAAAGAGAGACACACAAACACACACAAGGGAAAATAGGGCTGGGCCCCTGGCAGGATTGTGGGGGCGGGAGCAGCAGGAAACCTACTCAGGACCACGCAGAATGGAGCCAAGGCCCTTGCTTTGGCCCGGCTGCTTCACCTGCACAGGTAGCTGTGCATCTGGGTACCTGCTTCCCTGCCTGAGATGTGCAGGGGTGTGATAAATGGCGGCAAAGTTCAATGCCCTGAGTTCATAAACATGTTCTAACAGCCCCTCTCTCTATTCCACCTGGCAGTCAGCCCTTCGCACTCTCCACCCCTGGGGCTAGTCTAGCATACACTCAGTTTTATAAATTCTGAACAAACTAAAATTAATTGGGGAGAATTTTGCCCAAAGCTTTTCTCCACTTCTCCACATTTGGCCACATCTGGCCAAATTCATCTGTGTGGTTTTTTTCGTGGTAATTTCCACAGTGGTTTCTAAATGCCTTGCCATGTCTCAGAACAGGTCGCTCACCCTGACGGTGCTTTCTCTGCTCCCCAAGAAGTGGACAACCGTTTCTCTTCTGTCCACCCTGTGTCCACAAGGCCCCTGCAGTCAGGCACTGGGCCTCATGCAGTCTGGACCTAGCTGGTAAATGGCCTTTCGGCTCCATCTGGGCAGTGCAAGTGGCCTCCAGTCAGTCAAGGCTGGGACAAGTGTGGTGAAATCCCTTCAATAATCTAGTGGTAACAGTTCACAACTCAGACAGCAGCAGACACACTGCTCTCTGGGAAACGGCAACCTTCAGGTGACTCACTGGGGTGGGGAGGAGGAGGCACCCTGACCACTGGCTTCACCAGAGCCTCTCCATCTTCACTGGTCTGTCTTGTCGAGGGGTCACTGATTTCTCTGGGAAGCAGCATGGCCCCTGAGCAACCAGGAAGCCCAGTGGTGAGGTTTCCGCAGCCCTCTTCCTGATGACAGCCCGCAACGTTCCGATGTTCCATGCAGCTTGGTCGCCTGGGAAATAACACGTGCTGTCCTTTGAGCATGGGGCACCCTCTCCCTAAAACAGTAAGCAGCAGCCCCACTGGACATTAGGATCGAAAATTCCCAGGCTTCACCCTGACCTATGAGGCAGAAGCTCGGCAGGGGGCCAGAAGGCCAAACAAGTCGAAACAGGTTGAAACAAGCCTTTGGGCAAATGCCATGCCCGCTCAGACTTGGGGATGACTGCACCAGGGCCCCTCTCACCCCCTCTCCGCCCAGCTGGCACCCACGAGCCTTCGATATGCCCCTCTCCTGGGACCCTCCGTGCCGGTGACCCCAACGCCTTGAGCTTCTCCCACTGGGGTAGGCGTTGCTCCGGCTTCTGGTCCCTGGGGCAAATCCCCGGATGAAGGACCCCGCCCCACACAACAGGAGCACAACAAACATTAATGAATGGATGAATGCACACAGGAGCAAATGAGTGAGAGAACCAGACCCAATCGGGCCTTTTCTGGGGCAGTGCTGCGGTCATGAACATGGACAGGGCAGAGCTCTGCCCACGGACTGCTCTCTGTGCCTCGTGGCAGGTGGAGAAGATAGGGACAGGGCCTGGGGGGTGCAGGCCCAGGCTGATGGTGCAGCTAAGTGCTCTGGGAGCACCAGCCAACCCTTCCACGTCCAGTGCTCTCTGCACAGCACCCAGACAGGCCTTCCTAACTGCTTTGGTTGGGTGAGCCAAAGCGACCATTCTGGCAGCCGGCCAGCCTGGAGGACGTCCAGGTGACATGTGGCTGCTCCAGCTTCGCCCCTGAGGTCTGGCCAGGCTGCCACTGTAACGGCAGTGGCCCTTTGTTTTGGAGTTGGTGGCTGGATGCAGAGTTTCCAGAGCAGCTCTGGTCCAGGGTAAACAAGCCTTGCCTGATGGATGATGTGGGAATAGGTCAGGAGGCCTGACTCAGGAGGGGAGCAGGACGCTTGGGGTTGAGAATGCCCATCCTACTGGGGCTGGTGAGGAAGGTGACTGTCATGCCGTGACTCATCTGGGAACTGTCCGGAGCGACCGCAGCCTGTCAGCCTCTGATTTCTCCCAGGCAGCTGGTCCCCCAGCCCCCGGACATATCCAGGACTCACGGAGCAGACACCAGCAGGGAGCCTGGGAGGACACAATCCAGGGTGGGAAAGGCCAGGAGCAGACGCGTCCACTCTCGGACCGTGAGAACAGGCCTGCCTCCACAGCCTGCAGAGACAGCCACGGTCTTCCACACGGTTCACTCCCCCTTGGGACCCACCCATCCATCCAAAACCCACATAGGACACAGCTGCTCTGCCCGACTCCCTATGCCTGCGCTGGGAGGGCAGGGCTGAGAGATGACATTCCCTAGCTCGCCTGGAGCACGGATTGGAAGAGCTCTGTGTCCTGAGGTTCAGTCTGTGGCCAATCAGCAGACAGCTGCAGAGCAGGGGACAAGTGCCAAGTGTGAACACAACTGAGGGCACTCACTCTGCCTGGAGGGGCCCAGGGAAACTTCCAGAAGGGGCTGTGTACGCCTTGCAACCCAGCTGAGGTCAGAAGCCACTTGTGACAGGGCTTGGATTCTGCGTGTGTCGGCACAGGACCGCTCAGCAGGACAGGCAGGCGCACAGCTGAGCGCTCACAGACTGAGGGCAGGCCTGCCCGGGACCGGTGTCCACGGCACGGCACAGCACAGCGCAGCCCGCCTCAGGTGGGTGCCCTGGGACCGAGCTTCTGAGTGGAGCCAATGAGTCAGCTGCTGGCCAAGGACACTTCACTGTTTTTCCAGATGCCGAGAGCCACCTCCTGTCATTTTGTGCCATTAAGTGACTTAAGCATCTGGATAGTGGATTCAGGGGAATGCAGACAGCCAGGGCTGCGGCGGGGCCCCAAAGGGGGGTGCTCAGGATGGTGTACACCCCCAGCTCCGGCTCGGGAGCAAGTCAAACAGCCTCGGTTCCCTTTGTGTTTGTTCATTCCATAAAGCATCCCCCTTGACTCATGATTTCCCAACCAGCTCCTCCTGCAGCCTAAGAAAGCAAGAGTGAATAATTGCCCTGGGTTTTTGCTTCTTGGGCTTTTTCCTTCATCGCAGGAATGTGTAAACACCCTGGGTTTTAAAGACAGCCTGCCAAAGCCCGTGTGTCAGATGCTCTCCCTGCTTTCGGGCAATGGCTGGAGCCCCCGCGGGGCCGGGCTGGCCCCTCCTTCACAAGCTGCAGGGACCCTGGCCCGGGAAGGCGGTGGGGGCCCAGCCGGAATGTCGTGTGTTTCCGTGATGGGCTGAATCATGTCTCCCCAGAACGTGTGTGACATCCTACCCACCAGGACCTCAGAATGTGACTGTATTTGGAGATGGGGCCTTTAAAGAGGTGATTAAGTTAAAACGGGGTCACATGAGGTCACACAATAAAATCAGGTCACAGCTCCGATCCACTGTGGCTGGTATCCTTATAAGAGGAGCTCAGGGCACAGACACACACAGAGGGACGGCCACGTGAGGACCTGGGGAGAGGGCAGCCGCCTGCCCGCTCAGAAGGGACCTGCCCTGCCCACACCTCGGTCTGGGCTCCAGCCGCCAGGACCATGAGGCAGCAGATGCCTTTGGCTGCCAGCACCCCCACCCCAGGGCATGGAGCTGACACCTACACCGTGCTCCCCTCCTGTGTGCCTGGGGGCCTGGGCGGTGAGTCCCCGTCCCCTGCTCCACACGCAGCTCTGTGGAGATGCCGGCTGGGGGTCTTCAGCCTCTCAATACCTCCTGGGGTGTGACAGGAGGGAGCAGATTGGCCCCGGTGGGCGAGCAAGCGTGGGGGCCGACCCACACGGCAGCATGGGGAGAAGGAGCCTGTGCCTGCCTGGCGTGTCTGTGGGTGCCCGTCTATGCAGGACAGAAAGCACGCTCGGGCGGAGAGACTGGCTTCCCTCACAGAACCCACCTTCACGTGGCCTCCTACACCCAAGCTGCCCTTTTGGGGGGCTGCACACCCCCTGGCGGGGTGAGGCACTCCGGAAGACACTCTGTCATCACCCCTTTCTCCACCCAAATGCCACCGGCCACCAGAGAAAACACAGACCCACCAAACTATTTCCCCCATGTTCCACTCCCACGGAAGGTCAGGATGAGGGTGATGACAGGTCCTTGGGGGCCTCGGCATGTCCCACTAGCCCCAAACTGGCTTTTCAGCCTCATCTCCACCTCCTGCCAGCTCTCACCCCTCAGGGTCAGGCTGGCAGGTCTCACGTGCTGTCAGGGGCCCACCCGCACCACAACAGTCCGATGTTTGTGAAACATGCTAGGTCCTGGGTAGCCCGGGCACCCCATCTACCAGGGAAGGGCCCTGGAATCTGCATTCCAGCAAACTCCCCAGCACCCCTGTCCTGTGCCCACGGCACTGACTAGGCCAAGCCACTCCCCCTCCCTCCACACACACTGCCCCGACCTTTCCACTCTCTCTGCCCAGCGAACTCCTATTCATCCCTCAAAACCTAGGTGAACTGTTAACTCTACCCCTTAGAGTGTCTGCCAGGTGTACACACCTAATTTTTACTCTGTGCTCACCGAATACTTTGCCAACAGTTCTATGAAAACTCTCACACTCTGGCATAGGGTCTAGGCTTGCGGTTTGAGTGTAGGAGTGTGTGTGTATCGTAGCATAGACGTGCGTGTGTGTCGGGCCGTGTCCTCCAGCAGAGCAGTAGCCCCAGGAGGACAGTGGCCTCACGTGTGCACAAGAAGGCATCTAGAGATGAGGCCTGGGGGAAGGTGCCAACGTGGTGACAAGCGGTCACAGTGGAGGACGTGCGGGCTGGCCTGGGACGGAGGGGCAGGGCCTATCTTCAGAGTCTCGATTTCCTGCCAGCCCAGATCCACCCTGTGTGGGTATATGGGCAAAGGAAGGAAACTGCTGGGCTTAGAGCAGTTCCAATCTGGAAACTCGCAGCCACTCTGCGGTCCTAAGAGCCATGGCACGCGACAGGGCCAGGGGCCAGCTGGCGTGGAGGCTGGGTGGCCAAGAGGCCTGGCATCAGCCACCCCTGCAGTTCAGCACAGACATTCACAGCCACGGTGGCCCTTTCCTGCGGGTGGCGGCGGGCTGTCCCCGTGGCCGCTGGGCTCCAGGACTCTGTCAGGTGCCGCGTGGAGGGGAGGTGCCCTTGGTCCGGTCCGCACTAACCCTGCTGAGCGTCCGGGCAACCGCCCCGCGCACTAAGAGGTGTGCCGGCTACTGGGTGGGGTTGTGCGGGGGCGCTATTGGGCTCCGGGGATGGGCTCGCGGCCTGGCTGTGCCTCCAGCCCCTCAGCAGCAGACCAGGGCTCTGGCAGGTGAGGGACAACACATCCCCAGGTGGCTGGTGCGGTCAGAGTGCGATGGCACCTCTGAAAACATCTGCTTGAATCGCCTGCAGACCCTTCTGGGGCAGACGGTCCATCCCTTCCAAATGCTCTGGGCACAAAGGAGAGCTGGCCAGCAGAGATGAGGAGGCCCCTTCGGAGGGCACTGGTCCTGCCCGGCTGCGTGGGCCCCACCAGGGTGTGGGAAGCAGCCTCAGGGAGCGGGGAGCAGGCCCAACCCCAGTCTGGGCTGCACCTCAGAGGTGAGGAATTCGGGCTGGGCCCCAGGACCACAGAATCCAGGGTGGCCCACAGCTCCTGTGCAGGGGAGAGGGAGACGAAGAGGAAGAGGGAAGCCACCCGTCCCCGGGTGGGCTTGCACAGAAATGGGATGCTCACACCGTGTCCGGGGTCCTCTGGAGAACCACAGAACAGGACACTCCTGGAAGCTGGGGTCTGCTCGCTCCACAGGCATTACTGGGAGAGGCCCTCCCGGCTCTGCCCACCACATGGGGGCCCTGGAATGGGCTTCCTGTCACAGGCTTTGGTTTATCTCCCCAAGCCCATGGTGGGCTGCAGCGCAGCTCTGTCCCCTGCCTTGCCAACAGCAGCGATGGGAAGCAGCCCCTCACATCTCCGAGCGCCCACACTCCTGGGCATTTCTAGAGCGTTAAGTCACCCTCAGTCCTATTGGCCCCCTGGGTCCCCGACAGAGTATGGTGGGTCAGCCCTGAACCCTCCCAGTCACCTCCCCACGTGCCTAAATGAGGAGGGGCCACAGCCTGGGGCGCCTTCCCAGGCCTGCCTCCCGAGGGACGGGGTCGGACCCGGCCCTGCTCAGGGGCTGTGTGCCACGGCCTGGCCCCGGTTTCCTGCCCACGTCAGTAATGGCCTCCAGCAGCTCCAAGGCTGCCAGGACGTCAGCTGTGGGTTCAGCACCCCTGGCGACCTCACACCACCTCTCTCTGCCGAGGGAGCTTCGGCACGCACCTGCTGTGTACCTCAGCCTATCGCACATCCAGTGAGAGAAGGCACCATCACCGTGGGCAAGTCCGCGCAGCCCCGGCCCTTACCTGGGCCCTGAGGAGACCCCAGTTTGCCTCTAGAACCACAGAGGCAGCCGCAGGCAGAGCCCATTCCCACTCGGCATCGGGGGCCATTCTCCTGGGCCTCCTGGGTCCCACACAAATAAACTCCTCACGAAGCAACAGAGGCACTTTTAGCCCACGCTGCTGCCCTGGGGTGCACACACATGGACGCGAGCAGAGCGTGTGAGAAGGCAGGTGCAGGTGTGAGCAGATGCGCAGGGGCCGCTGTCCCCAGGCCGCAAGGACGTGGGTGTGGGGTCTGCGGGAGCAGAGCTGGTGCCAGCCCTGGGGTGCACCCGCGCCACCCCCACGCCACCCCCACGCCATGAGGGAGGGTTGGCAGCAGGGCCTAGGACATGCTGAGGGCCCTCTGCAAACAGGGGGTGCCAAGAGGCACGTGGGCTGCGCCCTTCGCTTCCTAGTCACCCCCAACTGGCCTTGGGGGACCTCGTGGCTGTAGACAACAGCTGGAGGATGCGCCCCCAAAAGTTCCCCAAAGCCACGTCCCACCAGGAGGGGCTCACTGCCCCCGCCTCGAGGCGCTGGAGTCCGCAGACCCCTCTGTGCCGCCCTGTGCGCCGCGTGCCCGCCCCTCCCAGCTCCAAACATGCTTCTCTGGGCTTTTTGGTCGACGCACCTCTGTCCCCAGGGATCTTACAGTCCGTGCTGCACGTGCCACCACCTGGTCTTCAGCCCTGGCACACAGTGGGCGTGCAGTGGGTGTTGAGGCCAGGTGGTCAGCACGCCCACAACAGCTGAGCTGCACACGGAACCCCAGCCCCCCAGCTGCCAGCCGCGTGCTGGGAAGCTCCCCCTTCATCAGTACACACGTATTAGAGGAATGACTTGAATCTGTCCTAATGCTCCTCAAGAGAGCCTTTTTTTTAATGTCAGGGGTAGCAGTGACCGGGAACTGCTTACTCCCTATACCTCCCTAGCCAATGGGGACAGGCTGGGTGGAGCAGGTGCTGGGAGCACCCCTCAAACCTTCAGGGGCAGGTGACACGGGGCTGGTGGCTCGCAGCGCACAGGCATGGCCTTAGCGCCGCTCCACATGGAGAGCAGATGGTGCGGGAAGATGGAGCAGAAGACCGAGGCCTCCTCCCCGTCTGCCAGTCCGTACCAGGGCAGCCTCACGCCTGAGATGCCGGGAAGGCAGGTGTGCTCTGGGCCCGTCGGGGGCCACCACAGACACGCAGGGATTCATGAGCAGACCCAGCCCATGTGTCAGCCATCACGTGGGCATGCCCCAGTCTTATCTAACGGCAAAGCAGTAGATAAAGAATCCTGGAGGCCCCGGACTCCTTTTCTGCAGGTTAATAATGGAAAGAATCATTACTCCTTCCTTTTCTCCACACAGTAGGACAAAATGAAACGAAATGGTTAAGTGAACCTCTTCTCAAATTTTTTCCTGCTTTACTCAACCGACTGTCAATTTTGGATTGTAAAATATACAAAACGTATAGAAATCAGGAGGCCCCATGGAGAAGGCCAGGAAAGTGCCGAGCTCACATGGCAGAGATTCGAGCTCCACACTCCTCGGTCCCGCACCAGGGCTGACATGCCAGGCGACCAGCAGCACGGATGCGGCGCCCCCACAGCCATTACCGTCAGTCCCAGCCAACCTGCAAGATGAAACCTGTCATTCATCTGTCATTTGACCCGGATTAGCACATGTTTGAAAGGGGAGGCCGGCCCTGCCTCCAGACGCCTGGCACAGGGTGAGAGCTGGGTCTGAAGAAGACACAATTCTCTACAAAGCAAAGCAGCTTTCTAGCCAAGCACAAGTGGTTTGGAGGTTCCAGGGGTTTAGTAAAGTCAGCCCTCAGCCCTCCACCCCATGTCCACGTCCCCGCTCTGCCCCTCTGTTCTGGGAGAGGGCTCGGATCTCAGTGGCCGTAGGTGGGTCACAGGAAAGAGGTGGCTTCAGTCTGCTGCCCTTGGTCCTGGTTGTTCTCAGACAGGTACCCTCTGAAGAGTCTAAATGAAGTAGATTTGCAAACCCAGTCTCCCCCCAAGAGACTGGAAGAGAGGCATTGAGCTAAGAGGTTCTCACCTGCCTGAGACGGGCATGGACAGACAGGCAGTACCGGCCTGGGCCCTCCCGCTGGGACCAGCCTGTTGCCCATGAGTGTCCCTGGTTCCTGTCTCCCTGCCCGTGTCCTACTCTGCCTGCCCCCATCCAGCTCACAAATTCTGGTGAGGGAGCAGCTGCATCCCTCCCTCCCTGTGAGTGGGGGGGACACCGATGTGCCGGGATCCTCCCCTGGGAACTCAGCCTGCTGTGGGCCACAGAGAAGCAGACGTGAAAACCAGAGGGGTGGCTTTATTCTTAATTGCCAAAAACTGGAAGCGCCAAGATGCCCTCCAGCAGGAGAAAGGATAAATACACCGCGGTCCTCTGGGCAGTGGAGTGTTACCTGCATAAAAGCAGTAACTACCGAGCCATGACAAGGCCTGCAGGACCCGTGAATGCACGTCCCCAAGTGGAAGCAGCTGCTGGAGGGCCCCGAGCTGTGAGGGTCCGACTCTGTGACTCTGGAGAAGGCCAGCCCTGGGACAGTGAGAAGCGGGGAGCTGCCGGGGCTGCGGGGAGGCAGGAACCAGTGGAGCCCAGAGGATGCTCAGGGCAGGGCAAGGACTCCGTGCGACTCTGGCGTGGTGGCTGTATGTCCCCGTACACTCGTCCAAACCCACGGAGAGCCCGCCGCCAGGACGAACCCAAAGTCACTGGGGACCGTAGTTAATGGTAATCTATTGATATTGGTTCATCAGTTGTAACAAACACAGCACCTCACACAAGATGCTAATTGGGGAACAGAGTGGGGCAGGGGGAGGTGAGAAATCGACGGGTACCTCTGGGCTCTCAGATCAGTGTTCCAGAACCCTAAAACTGCTCTAAAAACGGAAGCCTGTTAACTGAGGACAAAGACTGGAGATGGTGGCTTGCAGCCCGGCCCACCCGTCCTGGGCACCCTCATGGGGACAGTGACCTGAGGTTGCTCCTCAGACCCTGAATCCATGTGCAGCACTGACCTGCAGGGCGCCTACACTGTGCTGGAAACCAGAGGGGCAGGGCCGCCTTTGTGGGTCACCCCCCGCTACTGAAGCCCAGTAGGAGGAAGGAGGAAAACGTGCGGGCAGAGCAGTAGATGGAGTCGGACAGAGAGAGCTGCTTTCCGCCCGGCTCCCTGGTATGGGCCGGGCAAACAGGTTTCATGCTTGGCAGAAGCGGGAGGCCCCCGGAGGAAGGGTGCAGAATTGCGCCCCAGCTCCACAGGGGAGGAATACAGAGACGGTGGGAACCGAGAGTGTCACTGGCCCGGCGGCGCCTGGTGGGCCTGTGCTCATCTGTGGGGACGGGCCACGTGGGTGTGTCAGGACGGCGCCGCAGGCGTCCCACCGGCACGGGCGCCCTGCTTCTCGCCTGAGTTGGGGGGCCCGGGCAGGTTTCCAGGAGCACCTGTGCATGCTGGGGGCTCGGGGGGAGCAGAGCTGTGCCCCTCACATGCCTCCCAGGCCCCAAAGTCCCAGCAGAGCTGCCGAGCCTCTGACCAGCCCGGGAACCACACTCTCCTCCTGAGTCTGGTGGGATGAAGGCGCCTTCCACCTTGGCTGGTCAGCTGCCACCCGACCGGGCCCGGCCGTGCTTAGCCATGCGGGGCTTTGGTACAGGGCAGAGGAACACCCGCGGGAACTCCTGGCCTGGAAGGGGGGTCTCCCCGGCTCAGAGTGGCCTCTGCACAGGGCCCTGCTCCCCCACCCCCAGAACAGACTCAGGGCCCCTGGCTGTGCCCCGGCTGACCCAGGCCCGCCCCTAAGGCACACGTGGGCCCCGAGCTGCGCCCCCGCGCAGAAGCCCCCTGCCCTGAAGTCAGCGGCTCCCCAGCTGCTGCGAGCCTGGGTCTGCAGGAGGTCAAAATGAGCGTACCCCCAGTGTTTAAGGCTGACAGGCCTTAAATCCTCTGCTCACTTCAGAGGGAATCCAAGCTCACTCACATCCGAACGCCAGCTCTCCTCAGGGGCCTAACGACAGACCACAGTGACCTCAGAGGGTCCCGGAGGTGCCTGCTGACCTTGTGGGTGGGGGTCCGGGATGCCTGGTGGCCTCCAGGTTCAGAAGTACACGGCCCCCCAGCTGAGCCGACCCCCCTAGCCAGGGAGCTCCCTCCCACAGGAGAAAGATAATTTCATATTCAGAAAAGCACTTAAACAGCAGAAGTTCCTGTGGAAACCACATGTGGAAAACCCACTTACAGGCAGGCCAAACTCCCAAGCTGAGGTTCAGAGCTGCAGAGGGCTGGCGCAGGGCTGGTGCAGGGCTGGGTGCAGGGCTGTGAGAGGATGGGGCAGAGGGCGGGGAGGCCCACGGAGACGCAGCCCTGGCGCAGACAGGGCACCAGGCTCCCGCTGGCTTCCGCAGCCCACCTCCCTTTGGGGGTGGGACGGTCTCCAGCGCAAACGGTGCCAAATGGTTCCCTGAAGGTGGTTGGCTCCTCTCGGTGGCTTTCCCGACCGGAGGCACCTCCACAGGCCTGCCTGCCCATGGGGCCACCCAGCGGCTCAGGTTTGGGCTCCCACTTCATGCCCAGCCAGGTGGAACTGTTTTTAAGCTTAATCAAACTCTCTCATCAAAACTGAACTCTTTCAAGTTCCCTGTGGCTGGGAGACTCTGTGCTGTGTGTTTGGACGCCTGTGGGCACGAGCACTTGTCTCCCTCAGAAATCTCCAGAACAGTCTCCCCACTGCGGCGCAGACCCATCCAGAGCGCTGTTACTGACTTTCCAAAACTCGGGGTGACGCCACACCCAGACCAGGAAGAGAGCACGGGGTCAGGCTCTGGGATGCAAGCAGGGAGCAGGGAGTCGGCAGACTGCTGACCTTGGCGGGGCCGCCCCAGCAAGACGGTCAGGGTTTCATCCCAAGCCACACGATGAAAACAGCAGCAGAAACCGGCTACTAGCACAGAGTGGAAGGAGGCCAGCTGCGCACACAGGTGCTGGCCCAGAACCTCCTCCCTAGATGGCAGGAAGGGCAGGGCGGCACGCACTGGGCTGGCTGGCTCTGAGGCCCTCGTGGACGGGGACGGGTGGAGGTCAAGGGTGGCCATGCCCCAGCCGCCAGCACTTGGCTGGGAGGCGTCACACCGGCCACGGTGCTGCAAACCAGGAGCCTCATGCACCTGCTCCTGGCTGGCCTTTCTAGGATGGGCCTGGGGCCTGTGTGACGTGCTGAGCTGCATGCAGCAGCAGCTCCGGCCGTCATATGCGTGAGGGCTCCAGGGGGTAAGCCACGCTGACCTTGCGCAAGGACATGGAAGGTGCCTCGGGGTGACTTTGCCACACGTGCCTGACCCACGGCTGAGGACAGTGACCTCGGGGTCCACGCACGCCACCAGGCGGCTGCTCTACAAACAGCAGCTGGTGCCTTCGGGTGGCCTGTCCTCACGAGGCTTCCAGCCGGAAGGGTGAGGACAGCCCTGCCATTCCTCCCTGAGCTCCTGGGGGAAGCAGGGAGTGCGAATGGAGCTGAAGTCTCGATTCTCTCATCAAGGAGATCTAGAGGCACCGGCTGCTTGGAGGCACAGGGGTGAGGAGCACCCCCAAATGGAGGGCAGAGAGCAAGGAACCTGACGGACCCCAAGATAGACCCCAGGCTCAGCCAACAGCCCAGGGTCCTTCAAAGCAGAGCCGGCCCCCAGGGGCCTGGAGGGTCCCCGGACGCCTTAGGGATGTCGGAAAGGACAGTCAGGACAAGACACACAGAGACCCCGCTGAGGCAGGGAGCCGCTGGTGCGGCGGGGGGAGACCGTAGCCTGCCTCACGACACACCCCACCTGCCTGCACTCCTCCCCTGCATTTATACATGCAACCATGTGCATACACACAGCCCCACCGGCGTTTATACACGCTCACTCTCCCATGCACGGACTGCTTGGCCAGGAGCCATTCACGGGACAGTGGCCGAGAGGGAGGTGGGAAGTGCGGGGCTGCCTGGATCCGATCGTCTGCAGGCATCTGCCGTCAGGGTGACACCCTCCACATCCAGGCCTGCAGGTCGCGGCCTCCCTGACCAGGGGTCAGTGAGGATGGAAGACAGCTGCCTCCTCCCCTTCCATCGTCCCTGTCACCGTGGGGCCCACGGCACTGCCTGTCTGCAGAGGAAGGGCCGTTCCCCTTGCACTGGGTGGTCACTCCTTCCCAGCCTCAGACCTGACGGGGGCCGTGGGTCAGGCTGGGGACTCAGCGTTCAGTTAGGGCCTTCTGCACAGTCTCCCAGGTGTTTATTCTTGAAAAATATTGGGAATTAGTGAAAATATTTACATGGATTATCTCTTTACCCTGGTTCTGACTTTTCAGTTTCCTTTTGGTTGATTTGTTTTAGTGAGATGCAAAATAAATCTGTTTACATCTGAAGCCTAAGACAGGACTGAGGTCCTGGGTTAAACGCTGGGTTAAACGCTGCTTGCAGAGCATGCAGGGCAGGGGATGCCGAGGGATGCCGAGAGGACAACAGCCCGCCGTGCGCTCTCCATCCTCAGACGCATGCTCAGCCCGGCTCCCCAGCACCAGGATCCACCGCCAAACATCTCGGTCCTCACTGAGAATAAAGCCCACTTTCGACACCTGATGAGCCCAGGCCTGCCACCGGCTGCGAAAACATCGTTTTCTGGGTCAATCCCAACTATGAAAACAATTCATAGGAGAGGAAAAAAGATAAATACACCAAAACATGAGTAATGGGTGTGTCTGGGTGTCTTTTTGCTCTTTTTCTACTTTTCTGTGTTTTCCAAATTTTTAGAATGAGACTGTGTTACAAAAAACAGAAGCTGAAGATTTAGAAAGTTCAGGGTCAGTGCCCAAAATACGCTACCGGGTGAAGCGGCTCACAGCAGATGAACCCAAAGGCCGCTGACTCCCCGCCCATCCCAGGAGAGCTGTGACCATCCCAGGAGGCAGGCGCCGTGACGCCCGTCTTCAGAGGAGGAGGATGGGCCCCAAACACACGGCCCGAGGCCCCAGTGGCTCACGTGCATGTCCCACACCAGCTACAGCAATGTGGCCACCAGCACCGGACAGACGGGGTGTCCTCCCTTGGCGACCTGAGGGAGCCACCCGCCGACACCTTGACTTTAGACTTCTGCCACCAGAACTTGAGAGGACATACATCTGTGATGTGTCCCCAGTTACGCCCCCAGTTAGTGGTCCTTTGTTCCAGCAGCCGTGCTCTCAGATCCTGCGGGCCTCTGGTGAGGCTGGGCTTAGGGCCCCATAGAGAAGCCACACGCAGTCGGCTGGAGCCAGCGTGGGGTCCCGGGCCAGGGGTGAGGAAGACAGAGACAGAAGAGCCGGACGCCCAGGGGCCGGCACAGCTCTGAGAACCCTGGCCCCCAGCCTCAGGTGTGTGCCAGGCCCGGCATGGATAGGGAGAGCCGGTTCCTGCCTTATGGGTGCACGGTCAGCAGGTGGGTTTCAGAACCACCCACGAGAGCTCACCCCCATCACCCGAGCAGTGATGACGTGGCATGGGGCCTCCAAAGAGGAGGGGCAGGCAGGGCCTTTGTGGGGCCAGTCAGAGAATTCCTTCTGGAGTTTTCTGTGGAGGACTGGAATTTCAACTCGCAACCCTGCAGTGTAATTATTTTCCACATGTCCTTTGCTTTGAAATCCACACATCTGAACTCCAGGTGAAGTGAGTGGGGGCAGAAAGCAAGAATGTGAAATAGCCAAAGGGCCAAAGGGGGAGCAGAAGAGGAAATGCAGGGCCTGGGCAAGGTGTGTCTGCCCAGGAGCATGGGAGCCTCGGCCCTCGGGGCACAGGGCACTCAGGGCTGAGGGCAAAGTGCACCCTCCGCTCAGGCGCCTGTCTCTCTGAAGGGCCTGCCGCAGGAGTGTCCTGGGGCGGCCGTCACCAAGGACCGCAGACCAGGCTGCTTAGGTGGCCGAGATCAAGGGGTCCACAGGGCTGGCTCCAGCACCTCCCAGCTCCTGGGGGCTCTGGGGTCTGTGGCCACCACTGGCCAGCAGGTGCATCAGCCCAGCCTCTACCCATGGTCTCGTGGCCCCTTAAACGACCCCGCCTACTGGCCTCACCGTAACTGTCACTCCTGCAAACAAAGCCGCCTTCATAGGCGCCGGGGGTCAGCACCCGAGTTCATAGGCGCCGGGGGTCAGCGCCCGCGTTCACAGGCGCCGAGGTCACCGCCCGCATTCATAGGCGCCGGGGGTCAGCGCCCGAGTTCATAGGCGCCGGGGGTCAGCACCCGAGTTCATAGGTACTGGGGGTCAGGACCTGAGCTTGTCTTTAGGGGACATGGTTCAACCCACCATGACTGTCAAAGAGTGAAGACTTTGGAGATGGGGAGATGCAGATACGCGCGGGCACATGTGCATGCACACACACACATACCGGGAGACGCCTCAGGCATGGCTTCCTGGGTGCCGATGGACACAAGCCCCATGAAGAACTGCAAAGATAGGCCGGAGGCAGCCTGGCCGCCCCATCACCTGGCCTCAGAGAGGAAGCATGCTCCGCTTGCAGGGTCAGAGCCCTGCGGGCCCTCGGGCAGCCCGCGGCCCTTTGACGCAGTCGCCCCTCTTGCAGGAGTCTCTCTGCTCTCAGCTCTGCCCTGTCCACTAATCCCTTTCTTTTGATTAAAAACGAGCCCCTTTATGTAACCCCCCTTGGAGTGCTGAATGCTGGGCGAGATCTCAGGATAAGGGGAAAAAACATGTCTGCAGTCTAAACCTTGGGGAAATCTGGATCGTGTAATCGCAGGCATTCAACCAGAATTTAACTAGCGCCAGGAAGTCAGCAGCTCTTACCAGGATGCCCTCAAATGTAATTTTAAACATATTTAAGGAAACTGGAAGCAGCTTGGGGCAAGGCCCTGGGGAAGCCAGTGGGAGCTGTGGGGTGAAGGAGCCGACTTGGGACACCCCGAGGCTGTGGGAGGGGACGGTTGGCCCTGGTGGGGGCACAGAGGCCTGTGCACCAGTCCCACCGCCGCCGTGCTGAGGTGGCCGCTCCCACGGGAGTGGGCATGCCTGACCTGGCTCAGCAACCAGAGTGACAGGCTGAAGCCAGACGGTGCCCAAGGCTCACAGAAAAGGGGCACATGCCCACAGAGGCGTGCACCCCCATCCCACATGTGCCCTGATGCTATTATCCACCCCTCACAGCCTACTGGGGTTTCTCCAAGCTACTGCACATTTTTCTGACATGCCCTCTTTCTTCCACTCTATGGTGCGGCCACAGACCGCCTGCTGGTGCTGTAACCAGAAACGCTCTTGGAACAGCCAGCGGCCTGCACAGCCCTGACTGACTGGTAGAGCCATGGGGAATCTCCTGTGGGCTGGCTCTGCTGGGACCTCTGTCCCCATGGCGTGCCTGGCCAGGCCCCCAGCCCCTTGCTCTCTTCAGCACATGGGAAGCATGGCCTGTTTTCCTGAGTGTCTAGTGACCGGCCTTCCCGAGCCCCGAGCTTGAAGGCAGCAGCCCAGCACCTGCCTGGACCCCAGGGTCACCGGCACATGGGTGCCATGCGAATGGGTGGGTGAGGATGCCTCGGGGGCGCTGAGCCTCCCTTCCTCCGGCCCGGGGAGGCACCCTCGAGCCCCTCTCTGCCACTGAGGCACCTGCCAGGGCCCACAGGTGACCTCAGCACCCCAGCCTTGGGCTGCCTAGTACCCAGGGCTCCCCTTCCCTACCCGAGCTTGCCTGAGGATGGGAGGAGAGGGGAGGCCCCAGAAGAGGAGCTTGTGGGCAGGAGGCTGGGGCAGGATGACATGGCTGCTGTGCCATCCAATGGAGCTGTAGTTGGCAATGTCTGGGGTCACCCCTACCAGGTCTGCCAGGCATGGCACCTCTTGGGGCCTGACTGCCAAGCCAGGTCCCTCCTGCTGGCCTCCTTCAGGCCCGTGAACTCCCTGAGCTGCAGTTGCTCCTCATGGCTGAAATGGAGCTGCTATGTTCTTGCCAGGACGAGGTCAGGACAAAATGAGCTTGGTGCAAGATGCACATGGTGCAGTCAGGCGAGTCTTTGCTCTTTTGCAAAGCCCGGTACGCTGGCCCTAAAACCCCCTCAGGGGAAAAATACCCATGTGGCCGGGGAGGCCTTTGCTGGACTGGAGAGGAGGCGCAGTAGCCAGTGCTTGATGATAGCCCGCGGAGACTGTCTGCAGCTGGCAGAGCATCTCCTCCATTGCATGCTGCTTGGGAAGAGCCTTCCCAACGTGTGAAGTGGGTTTTATAGATTCAGGGACAAGGAAAGCAGGGCCAGGAAGACACGCTAACCGGAGGCTGAGCAGACCCTGACCTGTCCTTGCCCCAGGCCCTTGGTTCCGTCCTGTGAGTCCTGCTTTGTGACACTGGGCCTGTGTTGCTATGTCTGTGTCTGTCCCCAGGGCCTCGCCCACAGCAGTCTGGCACCCAGCAGGGGTGCAGCAGGCAGGAGCTGATTTGAACAGCATCCTAGGCCGGAGCCATCACTGGCCATTAGGGACCAGCGCCTGGCACAGGCTAGGAGCACAGGTGGTGACTCGGGCGGGCGGGCAGACACCCTAGGCAAAGCCTGAGGAAATCAGTGTGTCGGGCTCAAGGGAGCAAGCAGCATGCTGGAGCCAGATCTCTGCAAAGCGCCGTGGTGGGGAGGAGGCCAGGTCAGCCCTGGGAGGTGGGTCTGGGAGGAGGGCCCCCAGGCAACAGGTCCTGGGAGCCGGTTAATGGTGCCTGCGGCCCATGTTCCCACTGAGTGCCGGGCACGCAGTGGCTCAAAAACCAGGCTCCGGACCCAGGTTTGCATTTGGGTCCTGCCACTCAAGAGTAACGTGACCTGGGCAGGCAGGGCAGCCCTCCCACCTCCCCTTCCTTGTCTGTGAGGTGCGACCAGCCTCAGTTGCGGCTGGTACCAGGCGAGAGTGAGAACACACACTTCCGTCAAGTCCTGTCCTGGGTCACAGAGTCAAATGGGACTGGCCGGCGCCAGGCCATCATCTGCCTCCAGCTCCTTCAGTGGGATGAGAACGTGGCAGGCCGTGGTCCCTTATGAGGCGGTCTAGGGCTCTCTCTGCTCACTTCCTGCATGGCGGGGGGGAAGGGTCCCCAGGGCCCCTCACACAGCTGAGACCACACTAGCTCCTCCACATACAGGTAATGCTCTGGCTTCTGCAGCACAGTGGGTGTGACATCTGGCCCACACGGCGGATATTTTTCCCAGTCTCTCTGAGGGACACCCATCAGTAGGGGTCCCCAGAGATCCTGCTTCAGAATCCCCACAGCAGGTTGTGGGGGGATGAGAGAGAACATGGGGCCATTGCTGTTGCTGAGAACAACTAGAGCCTCTGTGGGATGCACCGTCCCTGCTACAGGGCTCCAGGAACTGCTGAGGTCAGGTGCACGGGAGGAAGACTTTGGAGAGGGAGGACACGGCAGGTGAACTAACTCCTGCGGCTCCTTTATTTCTGGGGCATCTGATGACTGCCGGCCCTGGCAGGAGGCTGAGCCTCCCTGTGGCTTTGTACCCAGAGGGCCACTGCGGGAGGCAGAGTCAGTGCAGCTGGCTGGGAACCTGGGGAGTCCGAAGGCCCTGGCCAGTTTTCCCCTGGGTCCTCAGTTCTGGGGTTATGAGGAAGTGGCACATACGGGAGACCCCGAGGAAGCAGTCCCAGCAAAGTGCAGACTTCAGGACCCCCGCAGGGAGGGGCCACACAGCTCACTGGGCTGTCAGCTGGAACCCTAACAGACCAGAGCAGCCAGAGGGAGACTGAGCTCGCCGGGGCTGCCACCCCACTTGTTTCCGCAGAGCGCCTGGTGGACTGCGAAGACCCTTAGCAGAGGGACGTGCAGAGGAAAAAGGCGTCAGTGGGGCCTCCGCAAGGTGCTTCGCTCAGGGGTTAGCGTTCACTCAAAAACTACTCGTCATGACCAAAGGCAGGACCACATGGCCAGAAACCAAGAGAAAAATAGGTCTTAAAAACAGACCCAGCAGTGGTACAGACACGCCAGATGTAGAAGGCAAAGACTTTAAAAGTCACCTTGCTGAAAAGGTCAAGAAAACAGAGAGAAAGATGGAGAAATTCACCAGAGGACATCCTGGAGCTGAAGAAAAAAGTACAATATCCAGAAAGGAAGGACACAGATTGAACAAAGCAGAAGATAGAATCAATAAATTGGTTAATAGAACATAACCAAATTGAAGCAAGAGAAGAAAACTAGTGAAAAACATAGAAAAAAAAAGGAGACACATGGGACCTGGCTAAAAGTCAACCAGTAATTAGTAGACTGTAAAAAACAACCAGGAAGAGAGGAAGAATGACAAAGAAGCAATATGGAAAGAGATCAGCCCTCCAAACCCCACAAAATCAGAAGCATGATAAATACAAAGAAGCCACACGTAGGCACACTGCACGAAGACTTCTCTCAACCAAAGGCAGTGCCTCCGACGGAACCAGAGGAAACGCCTCCAAAGCAGCAGCAGTGAACCTGACAGCCTGCCTCTCAGCAGAATGATGCACGAGCAGAGGCGACAGGTAACGCCTTTGGGGTGCCGAGCTGCGGCATCCACCAACCCTATTCAAGTAGGATTCTGTGCCTACTTAAATTATCCTTCAAAAATGAAGGTGAAGTCAACACACGTTCAGACAAGGAAAAATGGAAAGATGAGTTGCCAGGAAACCTGCTCGAAATACCAAGAGAGCCCTTCAGACAAAGGACAACAAGCCCAGAGGGAAACATGGGGTTGCAGGATGGAACAGCAAGCAACAGAAAGAGTAAACAGGATAAAAATACAGACGTTTTTTAATACCAGCTGCACAAAGTAATGACTGGGATGAACTGTGGGGCCTTAAGGTGTATGTAGAATGAAATGCATGACCACAAAAACACAAACACAGTCGGTGTAAAGAGAGTTAAGTTCTTCTAAGTTTCTAGCATTGTCAGGGAGTGACACAGGTAATGATTTGTAGTAGACTTTAAAAAATAAATGTGCCTGTTTTCATCTCTAGGGTGACCATTAAAAGACTAGTAAAAGTTAATGGGGGAAATAATGGAACAATAAAAAAAACTATTGACCCAAAAAAAGGCAAGACACAAGAGAAAAGGGGACTATAAATGAGGTGAGTCAAATAGAAAAAACAATTATGGAAGATGAAAATCCAAATATTTCAGTAATTCATTAAATGCAAATAGACTACACCAATTTACTGACTAAGACGGTTAGAGGCTAGGTAAAAATATAAACACCAAAATCCATCTATGTGTGGGTTACTATAGACATACCTTTATTATAGGGCAGAAAGTTTGAAAAATAAAAATACGGAATGAAAAATCATTAAAGAGGAACCAAAAGAGAAAACTTACATAAATGCAGCTTTCAAGAAGGAAGCAGTACCAGAGACAGAGGACACTGCTCCCGATAAATGCTTACTCCACCAGCAAGATATTAGAACTCTGTGCTTGTATTTAGTCACTAAAACGTCAGCAGAGCGAAAAGCGGAGAAATCTGCAGTCAGAGCGCAAGACATGAACACACCTCTTTCAGCAAACCAGGAATGGTCCTGGGTCCTCTCATTTGGAAACTCTAACATTAAAAAAGTTAAGCGAAAAGCGAACCCAGCCTTTCTGGGGAGCGCCCTCTTTATCTGAAATCCTTGCTGCCAACCGCAGACCAGACAGTCTTGGAGGAAACCCCAGGCACGTGTTTGTGAAGAGGCGATCGATGGCCCTTCTGAGGGAACACAGCCTCTTAATGGGGTAGGTCGGTTTAAGCAGACACATGTTCCCTTGTACTTGACTCCCGTGCCCAAATTCCTTGCTCTTTTCATTCAAAAGTAACCTCGGTACTGCCCCAAGTTTACTCATTTCAAGGTATGAACAGTTTCTTATTAAAAAGACGTGGGGCAGGGGTTGGGACCTCCTAGCAGCCATGATAATAGGGCCACTTATATCTGAACATTTCCAAACATCCTCTAAAAACCAGGCAAGATCAGCAGGAGCAAAACCACACAAACGCCATGCCCCCAGCATATCTACGTGATAAAGAATACAAAAAATTTAAAATAACCAGAAGACAGAAAAATACACACTAATTTCAAACAGCTCTTTCCTGAGCTCCCACTGCAGAAATCTGGGTGGGAGCCGGAAGGGTCTGGAAAATAGAAGCAAAGCCTGAGCTAAAAGTATTCTTGTAAGAGAAACTCTATCACAAATGTAAAAATGCCAGAAAAAGGCCTTGAAAAATCAGAGCACTGACTCCAGGAAAGGCTCTCAGGAGTACACAGTGGCAGCGAGGAGGCAGGGCTGGGAGGCGGCTCTTCTGGGAAGCACAGAGGAGGCACCCTTTGGAGGCAGCATCGTGATGGGGAAAAATCAGGAAAGAAATTCCAGATTTTCCATTCTCATCCCGGCTCAGCTACTTTCAGAGCCATCATCCAGAATACAGATCCCTCTTCATGTGTGTAAATGTGCACACGCACACACAAGCACACACACTGCGAGATGGAGCTGAAATTATGGGACAGTGTTAGCAAAATATTTTTTAAGGCCGTTACAAAAAGCAAACAGAATGCAGGATCAAAACATTTAAGGTGATTAAATGTTACCAACCCCCTCCAATCAAAATGAAGTGGGAGAAAACGGTAACATAGCATTCCAAACTAAATTAAATATTCTTATTTAATTTGAGGGTCTGAAAATCACCTTGAGATGGAGACACTCACACACAGACATGAATACACAAACCCAGGAAGAAATGAAGTAAATATTAATTGAACTCAAGACAGGAAGAGAAGAAAAAGACAAAATCATACTTAAAATGAAGACTCAATTAAAGGTACCCAAATGAGAACAGATCTGAATGAAAATTTAATGATAGCATTGAAGGAGAGCAGAGTCAACCAAGAGAATGCAACCAAGAGAGAGTCAAAAAGCACCAAGTGTCAGAGAAAAAGAGGTTGAAACAGAAGACAGACAAGAAGGGCCGACTATGTATAACTGGAGTCACTGAAAAGAAAAACTACAATGCAACAAAACTACTCAGAAACAGAAGATGTGAATCTGTGTCCCTGCATCCTGTAGCTCTCCGGGAAATCCACTGGGAATGATGAACTGAGACACAGCTCAGCGAGACCAGTGGACGTTAAAGAGAAAAGGATTCTCAGGCCCTCTGGGCAAACATATCGAATAACTTAAAGAGGCTAAAGAAGTGAATAAATTAGACCAGTACCAACCGATAGACAAAGGAAGACAACTGAAATTCCATTTATAGTAACGGAAAATTAATCCCCATAAGACGAACTCTCTTTCAAATACCTGTGTAAATACTAGATCCAATACATAAAACAGTATCTGGAAGAACTGAAGAGGATCTAAAACCAGCAGAAAATGGAAGCATATTTGCAGGTGGAAGAAGACGATGACACTAGGTAAATTTCCACTTTGACAGTGTTTTGCCCAACAGCAAGACCCGATTGGTACCAGATGGCTAACATTCTAGTAGAAGACATGCAATATTACTGGGTCGAAATGCAAACGGAGCATTTGTAGAGATTAAAGAGCTGGAAAGTAAAGGGGCGGGGGGGAATCCAGGAAAAGAAAAATATAGGGAGAGAGAGAGAGACCAAAATTCTGGGTATAAACTCTGCCCAAATCCCCATCTGACACCTGAACTACACATGCACCTGTGCAGCTAATGAGCTGCCCAGTAAAAAAGACACACATGAAATCAATACACAGCAGAGGAACAGTACAGAATTCAAAGCTTTTATATATATAAATATAAATTTAATTCAAATTCAAAGCTATTAGTCATATTTTATATATATAAATTTTAAAAAATTCAGACCTCAGTGGAATTCAACTAGAAATCAAACTTGAAAATCCTGAAATATGTGCAGTTAAACAACATACTTCTAAATAACACATGGGTCAAAGAATAAATCTCAGGAGAAATTGTAGATATCTTGAACTAAATGAAAATGAAACCACAATTTATCAAAATTTGCGGCATGCAGCAAGAACAGTGCTTGGAGCGAAGTTTATAGTATTCAGTTCACTGTTTGAAAAGAAGAAAAGTCTAAAGTCAATAATCTACATGTCCATCTTAGGAAACCAGAAAAATTAGAGAAAATGAAATACAAAGTAAGCAGAAGAAATAATAAGAATTAAAACAGAAATCAAAAAAATTGAAAATAGGAAATCAATACAGAAAACCAACACCCCAAAAGCTTCTTCTTTGAAAAGGTCAATAAAATTAATAAGTCTTGGGTTAACTAAAAATAATGAGAGGACACAAATTACTGATATCAGAAATGAATCACTAGAGAGCCCACGGAAATTAAAAGCATAATAAAGGGAGACTATGAACAACTCTGTGCTCACATAGATAACCTACGTGAAATAGATCAGTTCCTTCATAGACACAACCTGCCAAAACTCACGCAAAGAGAAAAAGATCACCCGAATAGGTCTATTTTTATTAAAGAAACTGAATCAATATTTAACCTTCAAAAATGGAAAGTACCAGGCCCAGACTGGGGTATCCTACCCAACATTTAAGGAAGAAATTATAAATTCCCTGCAATCTCTTTCAGAGGTTAGAAGCAGAGGGAACACTTCCTAACTCATCCTAAGAGGCCAGCATCACCCTGATACCAAAACCAGACAAAGACACTGCCAGCATCTCTCATGAGCAAAGATGCAAAACTCCCCCCAAAAACTTAGCATATTGAATCCAACAATGTATAAAAGAACTGTACACCATGACCTAGTGGGATTTATCCCAGATATTTAAGGCTGGTTCAATATTAGAAATCAATTAAAGTAATCCATCATATTAATAGGCTAAAAAAAGAAAAATATGCAATCATATCAACAGATGCAAAAAAAACACATACGATAAAATCCAACACCCATTCATGACAAAAACTCTTGGTAAAGTAGGAGTAGAGGGGAACTTCTTTGATAAAGACTATCTACAAAAAGCTACCGCGACTTCCGGGAAGATGGCGGTGTGAGCAGGGCGGCAGAAATCTCCTCCCAACACTATATTTATCTATGAAAACACAGCAGATACATCTATTCCTAAAAGAGAGACGAGAATACACAGGAAAGTGCACAGCGTGCAGCTACACCCGAGAGGACTTGACACCCCAAGAGGCGGGTAAGATACAGAGCCGCGACCCGGCAGGACGCGAGGACTCCCCCACCACAGCGCACCGGCAGGAGGAGAGGATTCAGAGCTGGGAGGGAGTGGAAGTACACCCCACGAAGTAGCCAGCCCTGGTGATCTTGCGCAGTGCAGCGGAGATTGGAGAGATGGAGGGGCAGGATCTGAGCGGGGAATGCGCCAGGGTGCTTGCAGCCAGCTCCCGGGAAGGGGAAAAAAAAAAAAGCGCGCGCTTTCTTCAGCGGTCTTAAAGAGACAGGAGCCCAGCGGACGAGCCGGATCGCCCCAGCACACTCAGCCCAGCAGGCTGGGAGTCCTGGGGAGTTTCAGACGCCTTAGCTGGCGACTGAGGAAGCGTAGCCATACTTACACTTCTCACTGAGATCAACAGCCTCCTATTCGTTCCCACCCCTGCCAGAGCGATAAAGGGCCCTGCGGAGCGGCGCAGTCACAGCTGTGGAATAGTGGGGCAATAGCGCCACCTAGAGCATTCCCACAGAATCTACGTCCGGTGGGCATTTCTTTTTGTTTTTTTTGTTTTGTTTTGTTTTGTTTTTTGTTTTTGTTTTTTCTTTTCTTTCTTTTTTTTCTTTTTTCTTTCTTTTTTTTCTTTTTTCTGTCTTTTCTTTTTTCTTCTCTTTTTAAAGTCTTAAAGAGCCCAGCTGACATACGTGGCAACTATCAGTGACCAAATTATACAGCCATGAAAAGACAGAGGAATATGGTTCAGACCAAAATCAACCAGACAACCCCAGAGAGGGAGTCTGAAGGGATGGAAATGCACAGCCTCCCTGAAAAAGAATTCAGAATAAAAGTCATAACCATGCTGATGGACCTACAGAGAAATGTGCAAGAGCTGAGGGAGGAAGTGAGGGAACTGAGGAAAGACAATACAGAAATCAGACAAGCGATGACGGGCTTAACAGCAGAATGGATGAGATGCAAGAGACTGTTAATGGAATAGAAAACAGAGAACAGGAGTATAGAGCAGCTGAGGCAGAGAGAGATAAAAGGATTTCTGGGAATGAAAGAATATTAAGAGAACTGTGTGACCAATCCAAACGGAACAATATTCGCATTATAGGAGTACCAGAGGAAGAAGAGAGAGAAAAAGGGATAGAAAGTGTCTTTGAAGAAATAATTGCTGAAAACTTTCCCTCACTGGGGAAGGATGTAGTCTCGCAGTCCACCGAAGCTCATAGATCTGCCAACACAAGGGACCCAAGGAAGACAACACCAAGACACATAATAATTAAGATGGCAAAGATCAAAGATAAAGGCAGGGTATTAAAGGTAGCTAGAGAGAGAAAAAAGATCACCTACAAAGGAAAACCCATCAGACTATCATCAGACTTCTCAACAGAAACCTTACAGGCCAGAAGAGAATGACATGATATATTTAACGTTATGAAACAGAAGGACCTCGAACCAAGAATATTGTATCCAGCACGATTATCATTTAAATATGATGGAGGGATTAAACAATTTCCAGACAAACGAAAGTTGAGAGAGTTTGCCTCTCATAAACCACCACTACAGGATATCTTAAATGGACTGCTCTAGATGGAAGTACATCTAAGGCTAAAAAGATGTCATCAGACAAAATAAAATCATAGCAAAGAAAGCAGACCATCCAAATACTAACTAAAGGCAAAGAATAAAACACCTATTATAGAAAGAATGGAGGAGGAGGAATAAGAAGGGAGACAAATAAAGAAACATCAGACTGTGTTTACAATAACTTAACAAGAAAGTTAAGTTAGATTGGTAGATAGTAAAGAAGCCACCCTTTAACCCTTGGTAAACACGAATCTAAAGCCAGCAATGGCAATAAGTACATATCTATCAATAATCACCCTAAATGTAAATGGACTGAATGCACCAATCAAAAGACACAGAGTACCAGAATGGATAAAAAAGCAAGACCCATCTATATGCTGCCTACCAGAAACTCACCTCAAATCCAAAGATATACACAGACTAAAAGTGAAGGGATGGAAAAAGATATTTCATGCAAACAACAAAGAGAAAAAAGCAGGTGTTGCAGTACTTGTATCAGACAAAATAGACTTCAAAACGAAGAAAGTAGCAAAAGATAAAGAAGGACATTACATAATGATAAAGGGGTCAGTCCAACAAGAAGATATAACCATTATAAATATATATGCACCCAACACAGGAGCGCCAGCATATGTGAGACAAATACTAACAGAATTAAAGGAGGAAATTGACAGCAATGCATTCATCTTAGGAGACTTCAACACACCACTCACTCCAGAGGACAGATCAACCAGACAGAAAATAAGTAAAGACACAGAGGCACTGAACAACACACTAGAACAGATGGACCTAACAGACATCTACAGAACTCTACACCCAAAAGCAACAGGATACACATTCTTCTCAAGTGCACATGGAACATTTTCCAGAATAGACCACATACTAGGCCACAAAAAGAACCTCAGTAATTTCAAAAATATTGAAATCCTACCAACCAACTTCTCAGATCACCAAGGTATAAAACTAGAAATAAATTTTAGAAAGAAATCAAAAAGGCTCACAAATACATGGAGACTTAACAACACTCTCCTAATTAATCAATGGGTTAACGACCAAATCAAAACAGAAATCAAAGAATATATGGAGACTAATGACAACAACAACACAAGGCCACAACTTCTGTGGGACGCAGCAAAGGCAGTTCTAAGAGGAAAGTATATTGCAATCCAGGCCTATTTAAAGAAGGAAGAACATTCCCAAATGAATAGTCTAAAGACACAATTACTGAAATTGGAAAAAGAAGAACAAATGAGGCCCAAAGTCACCAGAAGGAGGGACATAATAAAGATTAGAGAAGAAATAAATAAAATTGAGAAGAATAAAACAATAGAAAAAATCAATAAAACCAAGAGCTGGTTCTTTGAAAAAATAAACAAAATAGATAAACCCCTAGCCAGACTCATTAAGAGAAAAAGAGAATCTACACACATAAACACAATCAGAAATGAGAAAGGAAAAATCACGACGGACCCCACAGAAATACAAAGAATCATAAGAGAATATTATGAGAATCTATATGCTAACAAGCTGGAAAACATAGAAGAAATGGACAACTTCTTAGAAAAATACAACCTTCCAAGACTGACCAAGCAAGAAACAGAAAAACTAAACAGACCAATCACCAGTGACGAAATCGAATTGGTAATCAAAAAACTACCCAAGAACAAAACCCCTGGGCCTGATGGATTCACCTCTGAATTCTACCAGACATATAGAGAAGAAATAACACCGATTCTCCTTAAAGTTTTCCAAAAAATAGAAGAGGAGGGAATACTTCCAAACTCATTCTATGAAGCCAGCATCACTCTAATACCAAAACCAGGCAAAGACCTCACCAAAAAAGAAAATTACAGACCAATATCCCTGATGAACGTAGATGCAAAAATACTCAACAAAATATTAGCAAACCGAATTCAAAAATACATCAAGAGGATCATACACCATGATCAAGTGGGATTCATCCCAGGGATGCAAGGATGGTACAACATTCGAAAATCCATCAACATCATCCACCACATCAACAAAAAGAAGAACAAAAACCACATGATCATCTCCATAGATGCTGAAAAAGCATTTGACAAAATTCAGCATCCATTCCTGATTAAAACTCTCAACAAAATGGGTATAGACGGCAAGTACCTCAACATCATAAAGGCTATATATGACAAACCCACAGCTAACATCATACTTAACGGCGAGACGCTGAAAGCTTTTCATCTAAGATCGGGAACAAGACAGGGATGCCCACTCTCTCCACTGTTATTCAACATAGTACTGGAGGTCCTAGCCACAGCAATCAGACAAAACAAAGACATACAAGGCATCCAGATTGGTAAAGAAGAAGTCAAATTGTCACTATTTGCAGATGACATGATACTGTACATAAAAAACCCTAAAGATTCCATTCCAAAACTACTAGAACTAATATCTGAATTCAGCAAAGTTGCAGGATACAAAATTAACACACAGAAATCTGTTGCTTTCCTATACACTAATGATGAACTAACAGAAAGAGAAATCAGAAAAACAATTCCATTCACAATTGCATCAAAAAGAATAAAATACCTAGGAATAAACCTAACGAAGGAAGTGAAAGACCTGTACTCTGAAAACTACAAGACACTCCTAAGAGAAATTAAAGAGGACACTAACAAATGGAAATGCATCCCATGCTCTTGGCTAGGAAGAATAAATATTGTCAAAATGGCTATACTACCTAAAGCAATCTACAGATTCAATGCAATCCCTATCAAACTACCAACAGCTTTCTTCAATGAACTGGAACAAATAATTCTAAAATTCATATGGAACCACAAAGACCCCGAATAGCCAAAGCAATCCTGAGAAGGAGGAATAAAACAGGGGGAATTACACTCCCTGACTTCAAGCTCTACTACAAAGCCACAGTAATCAAGACAATTTGGTATTGGCACAAAAACAGACCCACAGACCAGTGGAACAGAATAGAAAATCCAAACATTAACCCAAACATATACAGTCAATTAATATTTGATAAAAGTGCCTTGGATATACAATGGGGAGATGACAGCCTCTTCAGCAGCTGGTGTTGGAAAAACTGGACAGCTACATGTAAGAGAATGAAACTGGACTACTGTCTAGCCCCATACACAAAGGTAAACTCAAGGTGGATCAAAGACTTGAATGTAAGTCATGAAACCATAAAACTCTTAGAAAAAAACATAGGCAAAAATCTCTTGGACATAAACATGAGCAACTTCTTCATGAACATATCTCCCCGGGCAAGGGAAACAAAAGCAAAAATGAACAAGTGGGACTATATCAAGCTGAAAAGCTTCTGTACAGCAAAGGACACCATCAGTAGAACAAAAAGACATCCTACAGTATGGGAGAATATATTCATAAAAAACGTATCTGATAAAGGGTTGACATCCAAAATATATAAAGAACTCATGCACCTTAACAAACAGAAAGCAAATAATCCAATTAAGAAATGGGCAGAGGACATGAATAGACACTTCTCTAAAGAAGAAATTCAGATGGCCAACAGGCACATGAAAAGATGCTCCACATCGCTAATCATCAGAGAAATGCAGATTAAAACCACAATGAGATATCACCTCACACCAGTGAGGATGGCCAACATCCAAAACACAAACAACAACAAATGTTGGCGAGGATGTGGAGAAAAGGGAACCCTCCTACACTGCTGGTGGGACTGCAAATTAGTTCAACCATTGTGGAAAGCAGTATGGAGGTTCCTCAAAAAACTCAAAATAGAAATACCATTTGACCCAGGAATTCCACTCCTAGGAATTTACCCTAAGAATGCAGCAGCCCAATTTGAAAAGGACAGATGCACCCCTATGTTTATTGCAGCACTATTTACAATAGCCAAGAAATGGAAGCAACCTAAGTGTCCATCAGTAGATGAATGGATAAAGAAGAGGTGGTACATATACACAATGGAATATTATTCAGCCATAAGAAGAAAACAAATCCTACCATTTGCAACAACATGGATGGAGCTAGAGGGTATTATGCTCAGTGAAATAAGCCAAGCCGAAAAAGACAAGTATCAAATGATTTCACTCATATGTGGAGTATAAGAACAAAGAAAAAATACTGAAGGAACAAAACAGCAGCAGACTCACAGAACCCAAGAACGGACTAATAGTTACCAAAGGGAAAGGGACTGGGGAAAATGGGCGGGAAGGGAGGGATAAGAGGGAAAAAGGGGCATTACGATTAGCAGGTGTAATGTTGGGGGGGCACGGGGAGGGCAGTACAACTCAGAGAAGACAAGTAGTGATTCTATAGCATCTCACTATGCTGATGGACAGTGACTGTAATGGGGTTGGTGGGGGGGACCTGATGAAGAGGTAGTTTAATAATCGTAATATTGCACATGTAATTGTAAATTAATGATAAAAAAAAAAATATATATATATATATATATAAAAAAGTGTTGGTTAGGCAGAGACAAAATTTCCAAACTCAGTCATGAAAAGAACACAAGGTAAAGGTAGTTGAGTCTCCAGTACTTGATTGGTTCACAAGAATGTGATCTGAAGGGCGTGGAGCAAAGGCAATGGAGGGATAACAAGGGACAGCTGGCGAGGAAGGAGCAGGTAGCAAGGGACGTCCAGCCCAGATACCTCAGCCGACTGTCCAGGTCAGCACGTGGAAGACTTGGTGGGGCAAAGTCCAGCGGCACGGCTGTGACAGTCTGGGCACAGGCAGACAAAAGAAACCCCAAATGCCAAGGGGCAAAAAAGAGAGGACTCGGGTTCTCTTGTAGCTATGCCAGTAACCCATGGTCAAGGGAGGGCATTTTGGAGCTTTTGTGGGCTTTCTTTGGGAATTTTAGGAAAAGATGTGAGTTTTTAAATTTTGCCAGGTCATCAATATGCTCATCTCTTAAAAAAGTTTCTTATATTCAGATATCCATTTTTTCTATTACATATCTTTTAAATGGGTTCCTATTACCTATTTCATTCTCTTCTACTTCTGCCCTCTTCACCTTTCTCCCTTTATTCCCTTTCTTAGGACATTACTTGAGTTTGAAGAAAAATTACCTTACAGCCTCAAACAAACAGGGAAGAGGAACAAAAATCCATTTTAACTCTAAATGTGATATCTCACTTGTGGGAGACTTTAATATGTGTCCCTTTACCTTCTTGACCAGGATGAAAATGTAGCAAATCCACACCATTCATGAGAAGGAAGAACTGAAAGAAAAGTCGCTACTACCTGCAATTATGTGGCCCCACCCTACAGTCTGTGTCAGGAGCTATGAAGTGTCTGAGTGCTTACTTGCAAGCTAAGAGTTAGCCTGCCGTAGTTTCACAAATGCTGGCAGAAGACACGAGATTGAGTTAGGTCACAAACAAGTTTCTACTGATGACAATAGCAGTCACCAGAATATCAGCATTTTTGCATTAGTACCCAAGCCCCAATTTCTACAGGAAGTGCTGAGAAGTGAGCCATAGAGCACCTGCACATACAGTAGGTTAAAATACGGGACAGGATTCTTGAGCATATGGAAGCTTACTCTTTTATAATGAGTAGTAAGCATGCTTTTCTGTTGCTCCAAAGGGACACACAGCTTTATCTTCCAAGGCTTTAAGTAAACTTTCCCTGTGCTCTAGAAGCAGACACTATCCCCTTTCTCCAGGGCTGTTTATTATACAAACATTCTTGAAGAGATAATCTGAAAGAAAGGGGAAGTGAATGCTTTGTTGGCAAGACGGGAGAATCACAGGGGACCTATGGAGAATTGTCTCTCAACCATTTGTTTCCATAACACTAATTTATAAGTGTTTTAAATGTATATTGCATCTTGTTGCAGAAATGATAGTGGGTTGAGAAGCCCCTAGTGGTTTGAATAATAGTCCAAATGATCTCGAAGCATAATTACCATTGAACCCAACCATTAGATGCAAGAAGTCTTCCACAGGAAAAGACCGAGAGGTAAAAGAACTGAGGCCCAGTGGGTCGTGGTGAAGTCGGAGGGGAGCCCAGACTACTGTGCCTCATTTGGTTTTGTATTCGTGGTGCCTGGTACACGGGCAATTATAAATAAATGGCTTCCTTGTGTGGTTAGGGTCCTGTAGCCCCCGCACACAAAATGAGGTATCAGTAAGGAAAATTATTGCCCAAATGTTAGAGGTTTAAATTGGTCATTTCCTTTCATTTCTTGTCCTAATAATGATAAATTACTATTACCCTTGCCAGGCAGGGTGCTGCTTGCTGACTTGCTCTCTCTGTCCATATATATATATATATAGTGTGTGTTTGTGTGTGTGTGTAGTATGTATACATCTAGGGGTGTGTATGTATATAGTTTACATACATACATACACTACATAAACATGTGTATGTGTATAAATTAGATTCTAACAACAATCCCACACAGAAAGTTTCATCATGTACATTATGCAGATGAAATAATTGAGCCTGAGTGCAGTTAAGTAACTAGTCCTCCATAATTCAGTGATATGCCTGGGACTGGAACTCAAGTTTGCCTCACTCTAAAACCCATATTCTTAACCCTGGTATCATTCCACCTTCCTACAGGAAGCATGAACATAGACACCATTTGCTTTCTCTGGCCTTACTTTACTTCTCATAATGATTTATTTGTTTTCTGGTACAGTCAGTATAGAGGCAGGCTTTTCCACTAACAAAAAATGATGGAAACTTGTGGATTTTTCCTCCTTTAAGTTCCCTCTTCTGTTCAGCATTTACTTGATCAGGACTTTTTAATAGGACTCGTAAGGACTTAGGAAGACCAGGGGTCCCCTAAAGAACACTTGCCTAGGGGACAAACCACATTTTCTCACATCGATTCCATCTCCCAACCTCTTTCCATCCATTCTACCACAATATTTTATAACAGGTATTTGGGCTGGCTGAGATCCTTGTTGCTGATACAACTCTCAGTGCAGATAGAGCTGAAACGGAGTTGGAGGAAACCTCGCTTCCCCATTGCTCCGGGGGGCCCAGCATGTCGGATCTTAGGTGCATCGGGAGCTGGCACCCTTCACAAGACGGCTGAACGCTCCCAAGGGCATCGTGAGCAGCACAATGCTGGGCTTCTCCAAGTGGCTCTGCAGACCAGAGAGCGAGAGCAGAGGGGAGTTCTGGTCCTACTGGGGCCACGCAGAAATCTGTGTGACTCATCAGACCGGGGTGGTGCTTCAGTTGATCGTGGCCGTGGATTCTAAGCCATTAGCCAGAACGCATTGTCTGATAGACTGTTTTTATGATTTGGATACTTACTTAAAAGGGAAGATTATTATAAAAAGGGACAGTTAATGAATCCATTTTTTACTGTGAGGGAAACATTGCCTGAGATAACAGTGATACCTGATTCTGAAAAGGTTATCTTTGGATTTCCTGCAACAGAATCCATCAGGACGCCTGTTAAAATGCAGATTCTTAGGTTCTACTAAATCAGAATATGCCAGAATATCTGGGAATCTGCATTTCTAACACTAGTTCAAGAGATTCTTTTGCATATGAAAGTTTGAGAAGTGCTGCTTTAGGATAGTTTATTTTCAGATTTTGTTGCTATAATTGAATGTGATGTTTCACACTCTGTACTGTATGTGATCATTTTTGTAATAAGGAGAGTCCCCTCTCTATAAGTGACTGTGAGAACTCAAGGGAGGGTGGTTTTTAAATTTTTTCTGTGTATTAATAAGGCTACAATTATAAGTTAAATTATATCCTTCTTAAACTATTTTGCTTTATATTTTTATTTAGCAGTATTTTGATGTAAGTGGCTAACATATTCCCTATCTCAACTTTAATTTCTACAAGTAGTGGTGGACTTGACACTTCCTTGGAGGGTGAGGTGGTTGGTGCAAAATCTAATCTAATGAGCAGGCACATTAAATCTCACCAGATCCAGTTCAATATTCTTTAAGGGGAACTGGCATGTAGCCTAATAGAAAACGCTTAGCAATCTTTGGGAAGAAAAAGGTTTGTACTGGAAATGCTGTAATGTCCTGTGATTATTCCAGGATGTCTTATTTATTACTACTCCCTCATCTGCCATCATGGTTGTAATGTTTTAAACAAATTTTGCCTCTTAGGTAATGGAAGAGAGTATGGGTGTGTGTGTGTGTGTTGGGGGGGGCAGATTTAAATTTAATTTTCATGACTGAATAGAGAAGTTAATGGTTTAACCCTATGCACTGCTTACTAAAATTGAATGGCAAGAGGCCATTCACATCTATGGAAAAGGTCTCTTGATTTGGCAAGAACATTGAGTCTGACCTGAAGGAGGAAATGAAGGACATAAGTTTTAAGAGAAGTCGAGTGAGAATGTTGCTCAGAATTGGCTGGGGAAGTGACGCGCAGAGATATGTCCATTTGCTGGCACTGCCATAACAGAGGCCCACAAACTGAGTGGCTTCAACATCAGAAATTGTCTCACCATTCTGGAGCATAAAACCCAGGATCAAGGAGCGGGCAGGACACTGTGCTCTCTGAAAGCACCGAGGAGGGCCCGCTCCAAGCCTCTGTCCCAGCTTCTGGCTGCGCTTTGCCTTTGGTTGTGTGACTCACCACCACAGGCCTCCTTCTCCCTGCCGCTCTCTGTGTCCATGTCTCCCCTTTATGAGGGTGCCAGTCATGTTGTACTAGGGGTCGCCCCCCACTCCAGTATGACCTCATCTCAACTAATTACACCTGCAATGACCCTTTTTCCAAAATAGGTCACATTCTCAGGTCCTGGGGATTAGGACTTTGACATATGGATTTTGGGGGACACATTTCAGCCCATCATAAGGTACATGACAACCTGTGAAACAGCCTCAGAAGAAAGGATGCGAGTAGTAGACTGATGGTGAAAAATTTCATTTCTCCAGGATTATCCCAGGGTCTATTTTCCTCTTTGAGAAAATAAGGAAATACGCAAGTTAGAGAAGAAAGGTCCTGACAAATGATCTGATTTCACATTTTGTGGTGGAGAGGAGAAAACTGAAGTCTCCAGAGGTAAAGCAAGGTGCTCACCATCAAAGAGTAGAGGGGCAAATCTGAAACAAACCTGAGACTCCTGATTTCCTAGACTCTGTCTTTTGTGTTTGGCTTCCTGGGAGCTGGGGCACTGTGAACAGCTTTGCCCTTGGAAGGAAATAGTAGCTATGGCGATCTGTGCATAAAATGCAAAGACCAACTTTTCTGGAAGTGAAACTGGGCATCTCCTAAGTTGCCCCTTGCTGGTATGCCTTGCACTGACCGTATGGCTCCTCTAAGGGCAGGCACTGAGGTTCACTCTGCAGCTTAGGCAGAGCCCCGTGCTCTGGGCATTGCCATTTTTCTCCACCTCTCCTCTCACAAGTGTCCTGTCCTATTGTCTCAGAGCTCAGCCCAGCTCCAAGACAGAGTTCAAAAATGTGTTGGCCTAATTTGTTTCTTAATAGGCAAAAGATAGTATTGTGTTGGTAATAAACTGGTTTTCCACTCCCTCTCCCTTTCCTAGGAGTCTTTTGGGTTTTCTGAATACCTATCTTTAGAGAATAAAAGGAGAGAGACATATCTCTGTGGGTCATTTTGCTCATTTTAAAGAGCTTGGAGTCATTAGGTAAAAGCAAGTAGTCATGCTTTTCAAATTGCAGGGTTGATCACAGTATTTTTGTTGTTGTTGTCTGTTCTTAAGACTTTGGCATCTTGGTATGTCTGCAGTGAATTTAGCACACTGAGTAAAGAGCTTCTTCTGCAATTGGCATGCTGTTCAGCTTCAGGACTTGTCTTGAGCTGTCCAGACAAACTCTACAGTACCTGTAATCATACCAAGTTTTTTCCTTCCAAATTTCATCTTTTTCTACCTATTCAAAGATGAGCTTGAAACAGTGCTTTCATGCTGCTTTCCCTTTGCTCCCTCTGTGCATAGGACTGCAAAAAGGTACATATTTATCTGGCAACTATCCTGGATTGTTTCAGAAAATATCCATTCCCCCAAAATAAGCTATTACTGCCAGTTGCTTTTGAAGATGCATCAGTTTCACGCTATCAAATTTATAATTGGAAAATGGCATGTGATTAATTATGGAAATGCTTTTAAATTTCAATAGTCAGTTAACAGGTACCTGTATGAAGACCACAATAATTATATTGTTCTACAAGCATTGCACTATGAGTCTTATGTTAGCATTTTCAACTTTTAAAAGACCATCTGATTAGCATTATCTTTTTGTAATGAAGTTGATATTCAAGGGATGCGTGAATTTACTTTGGATGTTGGATTTAATTTATATGAATGCAACACTGAATTTTACTTTATAACTTAGGACCATCATCACAGAGATACTTTCTTCATGAATTCTGCCACGGTTGTCAGCAGCTTCAGGTGTGAGATATCAGAAGGAACACCAACTCCCATGGACCCTATTAAAATATTCTTTCTTGATATCTATAGGGGCTCTGTACAAGTCTTAAAGAGCCATCCTATTTCCTTCAATGAGGAAACTGTTTTTCTCTGCTCTGACCAAAAAGGAAAGTAAAGGATAGTACAGGCTCTTGAAAGTTGGTCCTGGAAGTGCAAACACTTTAAGTAATGCTTATAACTTACTTCCATGTTATAACTGTATGTTGTCAAAGACCCAGAGCCTCACTGTACAGTTAGGTATGTAGTAATGAATGTACAACCAACAACTGAATCAAGATATTCATTTCCATCACTCTAGAAAGTCATGACATTTTACAGTAGTATCATGATGCGAGGTCTCTTCTGTGCAGACCTACTGCAGCCCAACCTGCCCGAGAGTTTGCAGGAACTTCCCTTTGCCTCCTTGCTCTTTGGCTTTTGGAAGCCTGGGAGCAGCGGAGGCTCTTCTCTCATGTACTCCTTCATTGTCCTCTATCCCTCAGACCATGGCTGGGGCTTCAGAGTCCAAGAAACCAGATCTTAACTCTTGGCTCTGCCTCTGTGTAGAGTTATTTAAAATTTTGAGCTTTAGTGTCCTTACCTGGAAGCTCGAGATGCTAAAACCTCCCTCATATGGTTGTTATAAAGATTAACTAAAAACATAAAAGCACTGACATTCAGAACATGCTCAGCAGATGCTCCATTCATCCTCTCTGGCTAAAATCTTGGGTGCTGGGTGTTCTGTCTCTCCCACTCCAAACAACCAATCAAAGGGTATATTCTAGTCTTCCAGGACAGTGCATTTGAAGGAGATACTTTTCTAATCAGAAGGGTTAATCTTTGTTAGTGCATTAGTAAACTTGAATAATTGAGAGCACTTCCCCTCCCAGGTAATGTATTTGAATTTTAATTTAAGCCTTTCAATCACTTTGAGCTAAAAAAGTCAGGAGATAGGGGAATGGCATAATATTTGGGGGCTGAGCAGCTTTATTTCTCTCTAATTTCAGACAGCCGTCCATCAGCCTATGTGCACAGCTGCCTATGTTAAACGTAGGTGATTTTTCTGAGGAAGATTGTGTGTACAGGTTGCAGGCAAATTTGGAACAAGCTGCTTTGAATGGACTCGTGCAGGCATTCAAATCAATGCCTGGGAAGTAAGTGTGATGGTAAGGAAGCCGCCTTCCTGAGATTGGAATGCTAGTCACTGCGTAGCAGGTAAGTATAGAGAATGGAAGGCCCACGCTGGGAAGAGGCGGGCAGCAAGCAGTGGCCTCTCCTGTTGTCTTTGCTCAGTGAAAATCACCCTGTGGTTTCGACTGGGAGCACAGACTGAATCAGGGAAGGCTGTTGATTAACTTTCCATTTAAAACTTGTATTTAAATTCAGGGCCCCCAGTGAGCACCCGACATCCCCAAGGAGTGTTGTGGAGGGCCGCCTCCCTTCAGTGTCCTGACCCTTCCAAGCCCTGAGCGGGTCGTGCTCACTAAGCCTTTGCTCTTCCTCCTCCTTTCTTACAGAAGGTGGTGCCTTAGGGACGTCCCCAGATGCCCTGTCTATTCGGAGTCTTACCTTCCTATCATGGATTTTAAAGCCCTCTCTGCTCTTAGCTGGTCCCTGGCTTTCTTTGTACCATGTGCTCTTCCCAGGCAAGCTGAAAACCATTCACCTTTGCTTTCATCTACTCATCTAGAAAACAGTAAAATTTGACTTGACGACATAAGATACTCTTGACCACTTCAGATACTGGAGGAAAGTAGTGTTTTCTTTCTTTTCATTCCCTGTGTGATTTTACAGATTCTGGAAAAAAAATGAGAACCCCAGGAACTCATATATAATCTGGCTCCCAAAGCAGATGAAGCTCATCAGCATTATCATTGCTCAGCTCAGGACAGATGCTCAGGGAGAATTCTTTTAGCTGCGTGTCAATTTCATTACAATTGTGTTTCCTAACATCAGTTGTTTTAATAAGTCATCTGAGAATATACACTCAGGCCTCACCCTTTGTTCCCCTTCCTTTTTGACACAGTATTTGGAACTCATACTTAACAGGAATTTTCATAATCAGAATATCTACCAGGGAACTGACATATGTGTGATCATGGGCACAAAGTATAGTATACAAAGTAAGAAACATGAGATACTTTGTACTATCAAATCTTCAGGTCCAAATTGCCATCTTTAAGCCTGTCTGTACAACAGTAACTTGTCAGTGGATCATATGGGTGGAAGCTTTAGCATACAGAAAAATTTTAATTATACCAGTGAATTAGGGCTGGGGGACAGTGCTGAAGCATTGTGTTCCCTTGGCCATTAATCTAGTTTACAAAGAGCTGCCCCAGTGGGGATTTCTTTGTCTTTTTGTTACTATCCCTGTCATTTAGCATCAACTGTCAAGGTCAATTGGCATCAGCCAATTAGGTAGCAAGATTGGGAAAGCCCAGCTACAGTAAAGTAAAATATGGCAAAGCAGTTTTTCTTTCTTAATGTGAGTGAAGCCTCCGTTTTACTGCTGTCAAAAAGAGGAAGGATGGTGACCAATGAATTTGATGAATATGTGAGAAATGTTAATGACTGAGTCATCAACTTTGCCATTTTTCTTTAATCATCTTGGAGCAATTATGTGAATGCAATCTGTGATGTGTATTACTAAAATACAAGCTTAGAGATTTTATCAATCTTCATGGGAGACAAAATGCCAAGAAAAAATAGTGACCGTGAAATTTTTGAAGCTTTAGTTTGAAGCACGCGATTCAGTGTGTTGGTGATAATCAGTTCTACGTTATTATCCTCTTTTTAAGTTTAACACTCTTGGCTAAGTTCATCACACCACCTGCAGGTCACTGGATTTTCTAAATAGGATGTGGGGTAATTTTGAATGTCCAAATAATGAAACTTTTTAGCAGAGGCAAGCCGGAGACCCTGTGTTGACTCAGTGCCTGTCTCCCAAACCTCTATAGGCCCTGTTAGGGAAGATAAATGAGAAGTGCTTTCCACCTAGCTGTCCTTGCTTTCCACAGAGTGAACTTTAAATCAAAATTTTAGCTTTATGTCACTTGAAAGAGTAGGGAGAAGGGCTTTCAGGTGGAAAGAGAGCTGCGATTAAAGCTTGTGGAAGGGTTGAGAACAGATACGTGGTAAATGTGGGGTTTTTTTTTCAAGTGTTGCTGGGGATTTAGAATGGACAGCATTAGCTGGGACAGAAAAAAGCAGTGTGATATGCACAGGAGAAAGCAGGGATATATGTTTGACAAAGAACAGTTTCCCCACATCCATAAATGAATTTGGTGGACAGCCCTGCCCCAACAAAGTATTGGGCAGAAGAATGTAAATGGAACCCAACACTTTAAGCAATAATGGATCGAATACATTGCTATGTGCAGAAGAGTCTACCAAGATAAGAAATAAAGAGTATCAAGCTTAGAAAAGGAAACTCTTTATTAGGCTTAGAGACCAGGGCTCCTCTCTGGTGGACCTGTGGGCTTCCATGAACACTGCAAGTCAAGATCTTGCGTGTTTCTCGCACTCAGTGCACAGTGGGATGCTCCAGGGCCAAAAGGGCCTGGGATTATTGAGCCTCAAGTACCAAGGGTTTCCATGTCCGAGGAAACTAGAATGGAATCCCTTCCAGTCTTTCTGCCTCTACTTTGGTAGAAATGAAGTGGGAGAAGAGATATGCTCTGGAGTAAAGACCTCCTCATCCACCTCCTGGTGTTTGTACCAGAGAGTAAGCTCGGCTGGGACTAATTATGCTCATGAAATAATGTTTACATTAAAACTTACACAAACTGGGATCCACTGTTGTCTGAGACTTGGTGTAAGCCTGTGCTGATGCAAATGTGTTTGTAGGGATGAGTTCTTAAACTCCGAAGGACCATCATGTACTTTCACATTGATACTCTTCTATTCATGGATTCACGGATAGAGTATTTTATTTCAGTATCTTCAAATACATATTTTAAAGGATATAGGGGAAATGCTTCAGAGGGTCCAGTGAAATTGAATGTGGTCAGGTCTGTGTTAGTGCATTTCTGCATGAACCACAGCAACAGGTGAGCTGAGAAGTAGGCTGGGTGCACCATACACAGGGTGTATGACCCTAAAGTGCCCAGCTGGGGAAGTGCATGGGCTGAAACCCACTGAGACCTCATCTGGCCATGGTGGTGTGACAGGGTTGCTTGCCCAGGAGAAAGAGGCATCTGTTTGCTATTTGCCTTACCAGGAGGCACACTTCAGTAAAAGCCTGGCTAAGAAGCCCCTGTTGTCAAAGCAAAGAAGGCACCCTCATTTGAGATGAAATGGAAGAAAGATCAAACTTATTCAATCTTATATGCGTTTATGAAATTGACTAGGCTAATTTTGTATTCATTCATAAAGCATCTGAGGACTTCCTGAAATTGAGGCATTGGACTAGATGTTTGGGAGAGCATGTGGTCCTTCCTGCTGTGGGTGGCTGAGGGTAGGAGGGGCAGTCATGTGAACAAAGTGATGCCATATAATTAGTGTTGTGGCGAAGTTTACAGTTAATATTAACAGAGCCCAGAGAGATTAGAGACTCGGCAGCATAGATAGGGGTGGGTGGCAAAAAGATAGGTCGCCTTCAAAGCTCTGTTCTCTGAGTCTTCAAGTCTAGAATTATGCGAATGATAGTTCAGGATCCACCTGCATCCAGTAATCCTATACCCTCTTTATAGGCCTTTATTCCTTTTTCTTCAGATGTTTTCGCCTTACCTCAGGGAACAATGCCCCAAGTAATGGTCCTCTAGCCTAACCAAGCTCCATCAAGGGTATCTGTTGTGGGTCCCTACCCTTCAGTACCACCTAAGGGAGAATTGGACAAATGAGTCTATACTAATGTATTAATGGGTGATTGCCTTTTATCCATTATGTCTCCGGGACATGTACTTTAATGGGGTCTTCAAATCCCTAAGAGATTCATTAATGTGGGGATGGCAAGCTGGCAAGGAAGGTATTCTGGAGCAATTGGTTCTCTTGGATCATCTTAAATCATAGCACACATCCAGATGCTTCCTCAGTCAAATGAAGTCATAAAAAGGTTATCCCAAGCAAGAAAAAAAGTTCTTATTTAAAACTACAGAGCTCATATGCTCATTAGCATAGTTTTTTGATTCCTCAAAAGAATTACTGAGAAGGCCTTTGATGTATCAAATATTAAGCCTTTGATGTATCAAATGCTATATGCCTGGAGGGATTAGTTCTGATGAGAAAATTCTAGTCTGTGGTCTAGCTCCCGGCATGTGATGACTTGTACATCTTTGCATTAATAGGCAAATGGCAGCTGGCATCATTTTGGAAGGTAGGTGCCTGTGTTTATAATGGCACACAGTGTGTTTATTCATGGAAGCCAGTTTGATTCCCCTCCTGCTAAGGAGACTTGGGAGAGGTGTCCAGAAGGACTTGCTGCCTTTGCGGATGTTGTTCACAATATTATGACTGAGTATTTTCACACCTTCCTTAAGGATGGGCACTCCTTTCTGAGTCCTGGTTCCTTAATGAGCTTTTGTTTTTTTTTTTTGTCTCCCAGGAAGGACGAGCAATCTAGTAACCTTCAAGTGTCTAATAGTTCTCCTCTTGCAGGTAAATTTTCCAGGGCTCTTTTGGCACGGGAATATAGCAAAACTGAAGTAGAAGGACGTTTGCAAAGGGAACTTGTTAATATGACACTAAGGTGGACCATTTTCCCAACTGAATGATGTAGTGAGTGTCTGAAGAGCAGCAGATTCTGGGCAGGATTGCAGGATATGGACTTGGCACTCAGCTGTCATTTGTATAAAATCTGTCTTGGGTTATCCATGATCTTAAATAACTCTGTTTAAAAAATATTTTGTTGGTCATGCCCTTATGTAGTATTCACTCTGGAGAAAAAAGAAAGGTATCCCTATGGAACAGAAGGAAGCTGTGAATTTTCCCAGTGTTCTGGGAAGTTTATTACCCAAGATGTGGCTGACCAGGTGTCTTGCCTGAGGGTTTCAGACCTGAGCAAGTTCACTATGGATTCCGTGAGTCTGAGAAAAGAATGCTCTTGGGGTAAAAGGGTTTATACCCAGCTTTATTCTCCTGGTGGTAAATTGAGCACTAGAATCACATTTGCATCCAGCAGTCTGCAGGTCTGTAATCCTTCTCCATCTCTGTCTCTGCCCAGAGCACTGGCCGGAGCTCTTTATATAGTGACTCAGGCGATAATAGCTTATTGCTTGTGGGTGTGGAAACATTAGACTCACAGTAGGCCAATTACATCTTCAGGTAGTTTAGGGTCAGGTGAGGATCCTGTCTATAGGAACTTCCATTTTCCCTAGCTGGGGTTTTGGCTTTCCTCTCATCTCCTCCGTTTCCCTTCCTTTCATCTCCTCTCGTCTCTTTTCTCCTCCCCTCCCTGTGGTAACTAACCCTCATAGCCTCCACCTATGGAGAAAACGAAAGCCAGAGAATTCCAGCTTTTGGCCACTTTTTGTGAAGTCTGCTGCCCTGGGGACTTTTGAACAGCCCCACTTACAGTACAAGGCCTTTTGCTGGTTGGATGTAGTGACTCAGATTTTACTCTCTCGGGGCTGCTACTATTTTGAGCATGAGCACTTAAGTGGTGCCGAGCTTATGGCTCACCAGATGAATGTGGAATGAGTCATTTGTTTTCCCTAAATAACTGCCTGTTCCACAAAGCAGAAAGCAATCTTTTTTTCCTATAGGTGAAGTTCTGGGTAGGTTTGTGTTAGAGTGTCTCAGGAAGCAGCACTGTGGGGTGCGACTCAAGTTCTCGTCAGCAGTAAGTTGGGCCTCTATTCTGTATTGTGGACTCATCATCTGGATAGTGGAAAACACAATCCAGTTCTCCTTTGGGGACTCCATTCAGTGGCTCCCCAGGAAGCCATGGGCAAGTGTCACTTCTAATCAGCTGTTCACCCACCTCTACTGTTTCCAGAAGGCTCGTACCCAGGAGAAGCTAAGGCTCCAGAGTAGATGAGCAGAGCATGCTGCAGGGAATATTTGCTTTTGCTGGCCCTCAGTTTGCATTGACTAGGACACCTTTCCCAGGGTGCGCGCTGGGCTCTGAGGAGGGCACTCTCAGAGTGATAGAGAGAGAGAAGGTGACACCACACCTTTACAGATTTCATGAACTTATTTCTTTTTGCCCCCAAAGCATCAAAATTAAAGTGTCCTGTGTTAAGCAGCTGAATTGGTGCAGGAGGGACAGAAGAGATCATGGTTCAAATGCAGTCTCTGCCAGCTTCTCCCTTGCCTTCCTGGAACACAGGCCTGAGCTCCAGAGCCTGCCCTTCATTTCCTAGGCTCCCCCACTCCCCTGCCTCCACCTGCGTAGCACCGGAGGAGGCACTCAATGCTGAGAGATGCCACAAGGAGGTTTTGTACTTACGTTTTGTCTTCAAAATAAATAAAGATCATTTCTCTTGGCCATCCCTCAGTATATTTCCTCTGGAGTTAGTCCTCACAGTTAGACAACTATTAAAGGTATATTGTTTCTTCCTAGAAAAAAATACTGTTTTTCTTCTAATTTTTGACTCCCTAACTCATGGAATTAAAACTGTAGAATGACGTTTAAAGGAAAGTTTAACATTTCCACCTTTCCACACTGTGCCTCAAAAGGGCATTTGAGGGGCTGATCATATGGAGCTCCCAGGAGGCTCATGTAGAGGTCTACATTTCCCCCACAGAGGCCAGCTTCTCCCCAGGCAGGCCAGCTGCAGTTCTGGAACTCTGCCTCAAATGCCGCAGGATGGTCTGTTGAATCAAATATTCCCAATGTCTTTACCCTATATCATCCGGAATATCTAAGATTCGGACATTTTTTAATTTGAAAAATTTTTTTAAGTTGACATGGTGGTATCTTGCCAATGGGTTTCAGTCCCAGGCAAGTTCACTATGGACTCAATGGTACCAAAAAATAACAATGGAATGTTCTTGGGGTGAAAGGGTTTATACCCAACTTCATTCCCATGGTGGCAGGTCAATCACTAGAATCCCATCCATTCAGAGCAAGTCTGCATGCAGCAAGCCAGTCTCTGCCTCTGGGCCTCTCTGCCTTCTCACAGAGCCGTCTCAGTCTCTGTCCCTCAGTGCTGTCACCACTCCAGTCTCTGCTCTCCTGCAGCCTTGCAGCCCTACAGCTGTGGGCAGAGCTCTTTATATAGAGTCAGTAACAACGTATTGCCCACATGTGTATTGTGAGAAAGCTGACAAGGGCCAGGTGAGAATTCTGGCCATAGGAAACCTCACTTTCTCCACAGGTGGTATCTTCAAAGCCTTCTCATTTATAAGAAACATCACAATGAAATTCTCAACTTGCACCTCCCCAACCCCATTAAGGAATACCACACTGTCACAAACAGAAACAAGGAATCCTGTGAACTGCTCCAAAGTCAGAAGCAACTGGGAAGGCTCAGCCAATAGTTCCCTTGACCCCAGTGCCAGACTTCTGCCCTTCCCATCCAAAACGGAATGGATAATAGTCCCATGTTGAATTGTGTTTACAGCATGCACTCCACTATTGCTTCAGTTACAGAGTACCAATGCTGGTATCTAAGTACCCCTAGTTCAATGGATGTGGTCAGCAGGAACATGGGTGTCGATTCATCTTCACTACTCCCAAGCATCCTTGAGTAAGTCGCTCTTTGAACCTTGTTCTCTTCCTCTGTCATAGTATGTCCCATGAAGGTTGCTGTGAAGAATGAAATTGCAATATTTCTAAAAGTCTCAATGGGCCCATGGCCCATGCATGTACTTGATGGTGATGATATTAACCTGAAGAGTCTCTACACGTTTCTGCTAGGGAAAGAGCCACACCTGCCTGCTCAGGAAAGTACTAATGATGGAAATAGGCCTCAGCTGCAGGGTGGAGATGGTCGAGGTTTGGGGGCTGCTTCCAGGCCTCACACAGGTAGTTCTACCCTTTCCCCAGATGTACCTGTAATTAAGAGGCCGAGATGCAAATCCCATTATCAAAATGTTCCCTCAAAGTAGAGAAATAATGTGGAAAGCCTTTTCAAAATTTCTAGGAAGTAAAATAAAGGTTCCTTTAAAAAAAAAATTCCTATGCAACTAAATGATGACCCAGTTATCTCACAAATTCTCCAGACCTTGCTGGAGACAGTAGAAGACCACTAGAGGAAACAGGCTGTGCAGTGGGGGGCTCAGCGTTCCAGAGGAATCCAAGGAGCCTGGGACCTGAGCTCGAGGCCTCTCCAGGAGCTGTGGCCATGTGGAGGCCACAGAGGTGCTCCTGTGCTCAGAGCTGCAGCTATTTCTGCAGAAGCCCATGCACGGGGGCTCAGAGAATGAAAACTGCTCCCAGTGGTGCCTTTTTAAAAAACAGAACAGAGCTTCAATGCTGACAGCCTCTGGCTTGTTCCTAGCCTACCCAAATGGTTACTCAAAGTGGGGAAACCAGGTGAGTTATTTTAAGTTAACTTAGAGCAAATCCCTCATTCTCAACCCAACTGTTCAATCCTGAAAGGAATACAGAAGCCTAGGCCCCACCTGGCCTGCTCAATCCAGCCCCCAAGTTGGGTCCCTATGTGACTGAGGTCAGAAGCCCAGGCTGAGAACCAAGGGATATTTGGCTCTAGGATTAGTCACAATGATGCCCCATTTTCAGCATGACAACGGGCCATTTCTGCACTGTGGAAGCAGAGGATTGCTCCTTTTTTGAAGTGTCATCTCCTAAAGAACAAACCAAGGAATATAGCAACAGCTTGGAATCTGGGCATCATTTTCTGGGTGATGAGCAGGGTCAGCAGGGAGCAAATTCTGTCTCTTTTACTGGATGAAACCCCGAAGGGAGCACAACCCTAGTGAACGAGGGGCCCTCAGCTACCCCAGGTGTAAACACCCTGAAATACTCTGAGAAAATAGCAGACCTCAACTCAGTGAATGGGCCTTCATCAGCCATGAGCTCATGGGTTTGCCTGTATCAGTTCAAAGCCACCTGCCTGAATGGAAAAGCAGCCAGTCAGACCTGTTAAACCCACAATCTCATTCTCACTAGCCGATGTGGCCCCTGTGATGGTCTGCCCATGTAGGCTGACCACAGAGCCCCCAGCAGCTCCTGTTTCTACAGTGCCAGGGTGCCTAGGAGGCTGGGTGTGCCAGACAAAATCTATGTTTAATCACTGGATAATTCATATAGGCAGATATAATTGTACAGAAACTATTCTGGAAGTGGATTTTAGAGAGAAGAGTTCTTGCTAAGGAGATATAAAACGCTTGGCTAATGTATAAATAAGATTCCACTCTCAATTTATAGTGACCAGTGGCCTTGACTGACCTACAGCCCATGCGATAGTAATCTCTTAAATCTGAGCATTTGACCCAAAGAGTGGTTATCATTTCTTCAAGTCCATGGATCATAGTACATAGACCTTAGCATCATTTCAGCTCAGTGTCCTAGTTTTACACTCCTGAGGGTGTAAAAGCTCCAAGAATTAGTCAGTGATTAAAACACAAGTGCACATGCATGCATACACACATCTTATTTTCTGACTCCTGATGTTTTTCCAGTGACACCATGATGCTTCCCACCTGATGTCTGAATCCAATGAAGTGAAAATACTTATTACTCATTGTGTGTTAGTCAGGATGGGCTTGGATAGGCTGGGGTAACCAAACCCCTCACAGCTTAGTGTCTTAAATCACAAAGGTTTATTTTTCAGTCTTCTCCGAATAGCAGATAGCTCATTCTTCATTGTCATTCAGGTACCCGGAGGTGCCACCACCTTGAGGTGGAACATTTGCCCCAGTGCTGGGATCTCACACCTTGTAAGTGTCAACCTGGAAGCGACACTCACTGCTTCTGCTCTCATCCCTCCGGAAAGAACTGCACATGGGCCGTGATTACAGCAGTCCCGGAATTACAGCCCTCTGTGTGCTGCTGTGGCGAGCACTGATAAGGTCTGCATAATTCACAAGAATTTGGGGGCACTGGCTCTAGGCTATGTACTGTACTAGTTGCTGAGACTGTTCAGAGAAGCCCCTCTCTGGAGGATACATAAACTGTGGGGGAAAGGGGGCGGCAGGGGTAAGACTTGTAGGCAGGTAAGTCACTGCATGACAAATGCCATAAGGAAAGTACTGCTGGAGTGCCGTTGTCTTCCAGGGCAGGCATAGAGGTGACTGGGGAAGTTGAGGACGATTAACAAAGCAGGCCTACGTCACAGATGGGTCTTGAATAGAGGATATTTTCCTTTGGACACACAGTAGTGTTGTTTGAAATAATTCCATTGCCTTTGTGATTGTTTTGCCGAGGTTCCTTTTAGTTCTGTAGGTTTCTTGACAAAAGTCCAACATTCTTTGCTTTTTTTGTGTGAGATAAAGACATCACCTTTGAAAGAATCAAGTAGGTTCACACATGAGCAGATTTGTCTCATCAGTATATGCCGGCACCGTGGGACCCAGAAGGAGTTGGCCAGAGAACAAGCAGGTGTGAGTGGAAAGTGTGCTACGGTGGCCATATTTTTAACATAACAGCAAAATAACAGGACTTACAGGAATTGTGTTTCCTGTGCATGAAAAAGCCATCTAGGAGATGTTGTTTAGATGCCGTAATTTTGGAACTTCTGCGATAACTCCAGAAGCTTGAGGCAATGTCAGAAAAGAATACATTCCTAAAATGATCCCAGAAAAGCTGAGATTTGTTGTTGCTGAAGCAATAAATACAGCCAGTGACTTGTACAACGTCGGTTTACAGAAGACTTTCGACTTGGGATAGCTAACATGGCAACTACGGTTGCTTCCCCCGAGAAGGGACAATTCCTTTCTCCTGTTCTCTTAGCAAGAAAACCTCCATCCAAATTCAGAAAGATTGATGATTTCAATGATGATAATTATACTAACTAACAAAAGTTTGCTGTGTGCAAGGGGTAACCCTAGGCAGGTACTGACTCACACTCACACCACTGTAGGTTACAGGAATCACCAGTATCTTTAATTTACAAACTAAAGTATAAATAGCTCTTTTAGAGAAGAGGTGCTAATGGCCCCTGACAAGACTGTCAGGTAGATTATCTGCATATTTGTTCCCAAACCTGTAATAGTTACCTGCCTACTTAAAATACCTACTCCTATGGACCTGAGGTCAAAATGTATTACATCTGTTCTATCTTTCTATTGAACTCTGGAATAACTACATGTAATACGTTGCTACTCATTACCTTTCCAGGTTAATATGTTTTCTTAAATGACTGAAGGCTTTTTTAGAAGCCACCGTTCACCTACCGCGGGTAGAAACTTTGGAATGGTTAGGAGGGAAGGATTTCTCATAGGGAGGACTTACTGTTAGATCTTTTCTTGTCTACTTTTACAAAATCTGGCTTTTAGGATAGTATTGTTGCATTGGAGCCTCCAGGCCCATGGTCCTGCACCGATACTTGCATTTGCATGTACTGTAGAACCTATTTCTGGGTTCTGGAAACTGTGGCCCACACAGATGACCTTCCAGCTCTCTTGAGGGCCTGTGTAAATGTGTTCACTGGAGGCAGCAGGGTTCCACAAAGCCAGCTTCCCAAGAAAAACACAGGGATGCTCAAAGATGCTATCAGTAGCAAAGGTTGCTGAGAAGCAACAAGACTCTAGTGAGCAGAATTCCCAGAACTGGTGCTAATCCTGGGGAGGGAAGGGGAGTGGTGGATGAAACAGAGGTGGGCGTAAGGCAAGAATGAGGAAACAGGATACCCAGCATGGGATGCAGGCTGAAGTGAAATCTTGCTTTGTAAGGTGAGGATACGTTCATCAGATGGGTTTGTTATAATGCAGTCAATTTATGGGACACTCTTTACGCTAGAGAAAACAGTGCAGTTTTGAGTTTTCCAGGTACAATAACCAAGGGGAGCATTTAATACCTTTGATTATTCAATTGCTCAATCGTGTTTCCATTGCCTAGATGGTTGGAAGGAAGGTGACGATGCAACCCTGCACCCCATTTCAGTAACTGTTTGTAAATTGCTTGTTTACCAGAAATTGTTGAGGGAGTTTTCATGAACTGAGCATAGACACTACAGGCACAAAGCCTTCAAACCCACCTGGCGGCCCTCAAGCTCTCCAGAGCAGCGTTGTGGAGAATGATAATTACGTTGATTGAATCCTTATGACTGAGCTCCTTTTCAGCTGCTTTGATGTATTCTTCTGAGAATAAATGAGTTTTCAATGAGAATTATAGGATGGGCAATACCATAGAAAAAGCATGCCAGTAGCTCTATGATTTGAGATGCCATTCCAAATAGCTATTGAGTTTCTTGAATTATTAGCTCCCCAAAGCTCTGCCCCACTCTGCCTAAACCTAGGCATCTACATGGCTGAGTTTAAGGAGGAAGTCTGGGATCACAAATAAGTTCCCCAGCTCTTTTGGGAATTACACCCTGACCCTGTCTCAGTGGCATTAAATAGTAGAGGCTCACATCATGTCTGGCCCAGGAGGATTTTCTATATGACTAGGATGTAATAGATATTTTTTTGAATCAAATCTTCATGTCTTAAAACTATAGTGTTTTACCAATGGGTTTCAGGCCTGGGTAAGTTCACTATGGATTCAGAGTGACCAAAGAAAATGACAGCAAACGATCTTTGGGGTGAAAGGGTTTATTACCTGGCTTGTTCTCCTGGTGGTAGGTCGAGCACTAGCCTCTCTGCCTCCACACAGAGCTCTGGGCCGAGCTCTCTATATAGTGCAATAATAGCTTACTGTCTAAAGATGTGGAAGCGGTAGCCTAGCAACAGGCCAGTTACATCATCAGGTGATTTAAGTTCAGTGAGGATCCTGGCCATAGGAACCCCAACTGCCCCACACTCCAACCCTCCAGAATTCTCGCTTTACAATCTACATGCTTTCAATCTGTGCAAGAAAGCTGAAGCACTGTAACCAGATTCCACAATAGCAACAGAAGATAACAACAACTTAGAGATAATAAAAATTAAGATACAACAAGATTTTGATATAGGTAACAAAAATTATAATAATCCCCAAGCCAGAGGAGGTTCCTAATAACAAAAATTATAATAATCCTCAAGCTAGAAGAAGTTCCCAATCCACAAAGACCTTAGGGGCTATAAGATACATGTTTTAATGACACCAACATAGGCAAATCTTGTCTATCAGGTAGGATGCATGCAAGAGAGTGGTCCTGTGATAGGACTGTAGCAGGAAGGGAGTCCCTTCTAGGTCTAGTATACCATACTTTTACTCCTTTCCCCATGGGAGTTACTGAAGGGTCTATATATAGTGCTACTGGAGGTGCATGCACTGGCCATAATGATAAAACAAAACTTCCCGGTAAGATGCTCCTACCTTCTGGCTGTTCAGGATATACTACTGTGACCTTTGGGGGCCACTCTGCTGTTATTCCAGGAATACACAAGAGGCCAGCTTCCAGGCCTTGTCCCCAAGGTGCCAGGAGAGCCAGCTATCATTGGTCCATGTGTCAAAAGGTCCAAGGCCACGTCCACTCAATGGAGTCTCCCGGATTCAGTGCAGTTGGTGCTGGCCACAAGATATTATTCTGGTGGCTGAAACTCAGCTTCAGTGATTATTTCTTGGTTTGTACTTGCAGTTGTATAGGGGAGGCAGCCATATGTGTTAACATGTCTATGGGGCTCAGGGCTCCCTTTCAGGGTCTTGCATTCAAACACTGTAGCATGGTCCATAAGCAGACTGGCCATCCCCCTGCAGACTATTGGTATCTGACTTTAGTCTGGATTTTAACAAGCCATTTTGTTTCTCTATCAGGCCTGCTGCAATAGGATTGTATGGTACATGAAACTTCCATTTGATTCCCAAATGTTGCACCCATTCTGCAGTGCATGTCCAATAAAATGGGTGCCCTGATCACTCTCAATTACCTGTGGTCAACCATAGGCGGCAAAGACATGTTCCAGGCCTCTTTTGGCTGTCTTCTGGTCTGCACAATGGGTAGGAAAAGCAACCAGAAGTCCAGTAGCTGTGACCACGCAAGTCATTGCATACTGATATCCTTCTGACACAGGTAGAGGCCCAATATAGTTTATCTGCCACCTGAAGAGAGGTATAGGCCCCTTAGCTACTGTCCCATGTTGCTATGGAACTCGGTGTAAGTCCCTTTTGGAGCACACGACACGCTCCTGCTGGGCTCTACTAACTTCTTCAAAGGTCAAAGGCAAGCCTCACTGACGGGCTACAGCCCACGTTGTCTTTTGCCCCGCATGCAGCAAACGCTGATGTAACCATTGAGCTACATCAGAGGCAGGCTTTCCTTCTAACCAACGTATCTGGGCCAATTTATCTGCTTCATCATTTCCTGGGGATGTCAGTGGCAAATGACCTTTCACATGGTGTACTGTAATTATTTTAGTCTGACCACTGGCCCATAAGTCTTGCCATAATCCTTGCCTCCAAAGGGGTCAGTGACCAACCAGCCAGTTAGCATGGTACCAGGTTGGTAGCCACAGGGTCAAGCCCCGATAGACAGTCCAGCTGTCAGTGCAGACAACTATAGGGGAGGGCTCCTGGCTGATCACAAGCCACATGGCCCACAATTCTGCCCATTGGCTGCTCTTCCCCTCACTATCTTCAATCTGTATTGTCTTAGTCTTAGGATGGAAAGCTTAGGCCCTCCATTTTGGGGGCTTCCCACAGCTGGAGCTGTCTGTGTACCATGCATCTTCAGGTATAGGGGCTCTTCCATCTCAATAGGGACTCTCTGCTACTAATGGTTCAAAAGCAAGTTCTTCCTGCTTTTCACCAGTGTATGTCACTGGCTGCAACAAGCATTGGAGTTCTTCACTCAAGGGGCTACTAGAAAGGGCACTATGCTGCTGTAGGTAAGCACCCCACTTGGCTAATGTGGGTGTTTGTGCCACACCACGCCTTGGCTTTAGGGTCCAGTCTCATACCCACCCCAAGATGGGATAGGTGTTTATTACCTTTATTAGGGCCGTTCCAGTGATGAGTTCTGTAGCCAGCAAGGCATGATACATGGCAGCCAGTTGTTTTTCTATCAAAGTGTATTGTACCTCTGCCCCTTTCCAGAGTTGTGACCAGAATCCAACAGGTTGGCAAGTTCATTCAAGTTGCTGCCAGAGACCCCAGCCATAACCGTCTTCAGTGACATGAACGTCCAGCTCACAGGGCCTTGATGGGTCTATCACACTTAGGGCCTGCATGGCCTTGACCCCCCATTTTGCTGTAGTAAAGGCAGATGCACATGCCTCATCGCTGTCCCACCTGATGCCCTTTCATACCAACCAGTCTAAGGGCTTTAGAATTTATATCCAGTACAGGATAAACACTCTCCAGTAACTTAGAAGACCCAGAAACTCCTGTAGCAATGCTACAGTTGCGGGGGTAGGAAAGGCCTGGACTTTATCTATAACTGCTTCTGGTATAACTTTGGCCTTACCCAACAAGACGACCCCCAAGAATTTGACAGACAAACCAGGTCCCTGAACCTTGGTACTGTTCACAGCCCATCCTTTCTCCTGTGAATGTTGCAGTAGTCTAGGTGCTGCACCTTCTAGATCTGAAAGAGAATCAGATGTGAGCATGACATCATCAATACAATGGTACAGTCGCACTGTTGGCAGTTTCTCCCATGTAGCCAAGTTCTGGGCTACAAGTCCATGACAGAAGGTGGGGGCTGTGGAAGGACGGTGAAAGTCCATTGCCATCCTTCCCACGTGAAGGCAAACCATTCCTGACTTTCCTGCTCAATGTCAATGGAAAATAAGGCATTAGCCAGATCTACCACATAATGATATGTTCCTAGTTCATGGCTGAGGGTATCATCAAGCCTGCAATAGAGGGGACAGCAGCATGCATAGGGGGTATGACTTTATTCAGTTCTCTGTAATCCACAGTCATATGCCAGGAGCCATCTGGCTTTTTTACTGTCCACATTGGGGATTTGAAAGGACTATGGGTGCCCTTTATAATGCTCACCTTTTCCAGCTCCTAGAGAGTTTCTCCAATTTCTTTATGCCCTTGAGGCAGTTTTTTTGTTGTTGTTATTAGTCACCCGCTGAGGCACAGACAAAGCTATGGGTGGGTGCCTAGCATGTCCCCTCAGAACTGCCTTCACCATAGGTACTCTCAGTCTGAACTCACCTGCAGTGATATCAATGCCCAAAATATACTCATAGATAGGAGGTATATATGTAGTATACTCTTTTGGGGGTAGACACCCTATTCCCAAAGGGATTTGGGTTTTTTTCACTCTGATAGCCTTTTCCCCTTATCCATCTATGATAGTGGGGATCCTAGGAAACCACTCAGTGTTACCATGAATAACTGAACATTCAGCCCCTGTGTCCACCAGAGCTAGGACACATTGTATGTTCACTGGGGACCAATGGATAGCTATTTGAACATGTGGCCTCCAGTCACCCCCTGGTCCCTCAGGACAGATACTTTGACCTTCCTCTCAGTCAAACCGTGTTCCCCAATCACCTTCCTGTGTGGGCTCAAGTGAGGTTGGCTCGCTCTCCAACAGGAAGTCTTGCAAACACACAGGCCGGACTCGTGTCTCTGTCTCTGACCTCTGCCTCTTTGGTCTTAATGTCTGGAACTGCTGCTCTGGTTTCAGCTGTTGCTATAGCTCTAGTAAGATCCTATTTGACTTCCCATCTAATTTCCTTCCATCTTCTCCTGCCCATATTAAACCAACCCACATCTGGGTCCTCGCACCCTTCATGGGGCCCTTTAAATTCTTCTTGTGAGTAGCAGACCTTATTTCTTTCTGTGTTCTCATTGCTTCAGCCTCTCCTAAGTCAGCTACTGTATGTGTCACCTCGCTTATGGACTGCCCTAAGTGAGGGGAAAGAATGGCCACTAGAGACCCAAAGGGGAAAGTGGGAGCTATTTGAAGCACAATATTTCTCATCCCAGTAGTGAAAATATCTTCAACTGGGCCATAATTCTCTGGACCATAGATGGCATTTCTTATGCCTAGGTCTCATAACACCTGTTGGAGCTCAGCACACACCTGCCATCCAACAGGAGAGGGTGGTAGATCACCCGGATTGGGCCACATGGCACAAAAGGCAGCCATAAGCCAATCGAGAAGTGAGTGACCCCCAGGGGTCTGATGTGCATTTTGTAATCGCTGCCTAAAGGCGGGCTGCACTGTCAGGGAAGACAGCTTTCCCATCTCTGATCCCGACAGAACAATTCCATCCACCCCTAAGTCCCACAGATGCAGGAGCCAAGCTGATATTGATTCCAAGGGCTTCTGCCTAAACTGAGAGTCCAAATCACCAGCTCAGCCTGAGTATAGGGGCAGAGAATAGGAGGGGGCTGCCCTTCTCTTTGGGGAACTTTCAGCTGCTGGGTCTTTATTTTCTTTACAAACACTGGGCGTGCTTTCAATACAGGAGGGCTCAGTGTTTCCGGCATCACCCCCTTCATCCTTCCCAGCTTCTCCTATTCTGGGGCTGATGGCACCTTTCTCTCTCCCCTCCCCCGAGTGCCTCCTCTGCTACAACCTTTACCTTTTTTACTGTGCCTCACAGCAGTGCTAGCTCAGTCTTCAGCAGCTCTCTTACCTTCACCTCAATGCTTCACAGCTGATATTTTCATGCCATGTCCTCCTGTGCTTCTCTCAGGAGTTCATCTTTTTCCTTGATGGCCTTTTCCTCCTTCAGAGCACCTGGCAGTCCTTCCATCTTGCTCCTTAAGGAATTTTTTTACCTCTTCAATGGCACCTCGCTGCCGGCATTTTTGTGCTGCTTCCTCTTGCATCAATGCCATTTCCTTCTTTTGGGAATCCACAGAAATTTGCAACTCGCGTTCTCGTGCCACTATTTCTTGGGTCTTTTTCAGGCGCATGTCCTTCTCTTCTGTAGATTTTTTTAAATACTGTGAGAAGCAGCCAACCCACAGTCCCCGCTGCCTCATGGGCACTCCTTCTCTCAAAAGACCTACTTACTATACCAAGGGCCACCCCTACTGCCTCAGGTATCACCTCCACTTGCCACCAGTCCTGGGGTGGGGTCCAGTCCTCTAGGAGGCAAGCCACCTTAGAACACATACCCATTGGGGGACAATCCACTGTCTCCCATTCACAGGGGCAGTCCGCTGAAGCACCCCTCCCATAAGGGCAGCCTGTCTTTTTCCTTGGTCAACAATGAACCCTGCCGAACTTCGCCATTTATCTTGCCAATGGGTTTCAGCCTTGGGAAAGTTCGCTATGGATGCAATGTGACCAAAGAAATTGACAGCAAAACGTTCTTTGGGGTGAAAGGGTTTATTACGTGGCTTGTCCTTCTGGCAGTAGGTCGAGCACTAGCATCTCTGCCTCTGCCCAGAGCACTGGGCCGAGCTCTCTATATAGCGCAATAATAGCTTATTGCCTAAAGGTGTGGAAGTGGTAGCCTAGCAACAGGCCAGTTACATCATCAGGTGGTTTAAGTTCAGTGAGGATCCTGTCCATAGGAACCCAACTTCCCCCACACATAGCCTCTTAAAAATGGGGTTACCACTTGTCCAGCTTTGTCCAGGATTTGTCTCGATGCTGCAAGTACAACATGTGGGAAACCCCTCTGTCTTGCCAACAGGTTTCAGCACCGAACAAGTTCACTATGGATTCAATGAGACCGAAGAATGGCAATGGAATGTTCCTGAGGTAAAAGCATTTATTAACATGCTTGTTATCCTCATGGTAGTTCAAGCACTAGTAGTACCTCCACATTCACCAGTTTGCAGGTTTGTAATCCTCCTTCGTCTCTGTCCCCTCAGCCATCTCTGCTCTCCGGCAGCCCTGCAGCCCTGCAGCCGTGCAGCAGCCCAGAGCACTGGGCAGAGTTCTTTATACAGAGTCAGTAACAGGGTGTCGCCCACATGTATGTAGTGAGCTAGCCAACCAGGGCCAGGAACTTGGCCATAGGAACCTCCACTTGCTCCACACCCTCTGTCTGGGATGAACTGGAATTGTTGGTCCCTCTACTTCAAAGGCACTTAAAATGCAGCTTTCCTAGGATCCAGTACAGTTCTATATATTTTTTTGTGATCTAAATTTCTTGTTCCAACAATATTCTACAGTCAGTTATCTCCATTATCAGAATGTCACCAGGGAACACATTTAGCTGGGTCTGGGGAATAGAGGGAATGAGGGGAGTTAGGGTAGCAGGGGATAAAGAGAGCAGGAAGATTAATGTCATATGGAGCCAGACTTCAGGGCTTCTTTTACACTATAAATACTGTATGAAGTGCTGACGTAACCTTTACTGCAGTATGACATGGGATTTGTCTGTTTTTATGGCTCATGATTAAAGTAAGAAACAAGTCTCTGATTAGATTATTCTTCCCCATCCCCCGCCCCCATAGACCTCTGTCCTTCCCATTTCCAAGAAGGCTATTTTATTTATGTAATCAATCTACGTCAAATCCAAACACTAGAATATGTAGATCACAACCTAGAAAATGTGTGAGAAACATTCTGTTTATTTATACCTTAAGATATTGACTTTGATTAGCAATGCAGGGAAGAGAAAGAATTGAAACTTGCAAATTCTGCTTTCTTTTAAAAAGTATCTACATATGGTAAAATTCACTGAGGTTCTGTTGAGGTTGCATAAGAAAATGGATGGGTTTTTGATGACTTTTGTTTGTTGCAATTGCAGATAGCTAAATACAGTCTGCTGAAAAGCAAACTGACCTCTAAGGAATGGAATTCAATCTATTCATTTTCTCCTTCTGGTCTATCCTAGTCAGTAATTTAATTATTTGTGAGACTTTTAAACACAATTGACTCCCATGGAATTTATCCCGGTTGGAGAGTGTTTGGAGTTACATTCATTATATTTTTTGATCCTGGTCCAGCAATTAGCAACTTAGCTTTACTCAGTCATAAAGAACTAACTATATTTGAAATGTCTGTGTTCAGTGTTTAATGTCTTTTAATTATATCTATTTTAAAAACTCAGAGCATTTAGTCTGTTTATTATATGGAAGTGTAGTAGAGCTATCAGGTTTGAATTGAAGGATTTTTTTTTTGTGTATTTTTTAGCTCTTTATATGAATTTACTGGATGGGAATTTAAAATCCAGCTTTGATTAATTAAAATGAGGGCTCAAAATTAAAATAACCCAATATAAATAACATTAGAGGGTAAGCCCTCATAAATCAGCAAGTCTGATGTTAAAAATAGGTCTAAAATACTGCGCTAGCTATTAGATGCCATCTACTGGTTGTAATTATGGTTTGATACAACTGGGCATCATTTCAATGCAGAGAGAGAATCATCAGTACATCTGCCTTTAAAATGGAAATAGTGTGATATAGCATTCATAGAGTTATTTTGTGCAACTCAATCACTGAATAAACATAGCCACATTTTGCAATTCAGACTGCATTTAGGAAAAAGCTACTATGAACCTAAAGCTTGTGTAGATTTTTCTTGTATTTGTAAATTTTGGTGTCCCAGGAATATCTGTGGTGGGAGCATCTAACTGCTATTGATTCTAGAACCTAGCTTTTTTTCCCGATGTATGATTCTGAACAGGCATCTGGAGATAGTTCTTTTGTAGTTTCACCTTAATACATTTTGCCAAAGCAGTCAGACCCCAGCTGTTCTCCATGTAGAATGTGGTGCTCTGCCAACTAGAAAGGTTCATGTGCTATTGGTTAATACACACGGGCTCTCTCTGCATTTTTATATTTAATAATGATTAGTTTGATAGCCATCATAAACAAAGTTAAATATATAGACCAATCTCATGCACTTCACATCTGTAAATTCTAGCATTTGAGTATGGGGAGTATGCTTGTGCTTGAGGTAGGAAAAATGTATGTTATAAATAAAGGAGTTAATATCTACTGGGTATCTTAAATTAGAGGGAAAACCACAGATAGCAAAATTCTGCTAATGTTCTAGGACCAGCATTGGTAAACTACCGCCTGCAAACCAAATCCAACCCTCCCCCTGTTTTTGTAAATAAAGTTTTATTGAACACAGCCATGTCCATTTATTTAAACATTGTCTAAGGCTCGTTGCACACTGCAAGGCAGAGTGGAGTCACTGCAACAGATGCTATATGGTCTGAAAAGCCTAAAATAGTTACTGTCCACCACTTACAAACAATTTGCCAACTCCTGTTCCAGAAACTTAGACTCTTTATTTTGTTAAGGCTATCTTTTATTTAAAATTCTTAATCGGTGTCTTTTGTTTCAGTCAACATAAACTTTGCAACAGCCCTGGCAATGCCCGGTGAGAATTGATCTCACCCAGAGAGGGAAACAGGGGAACTCCTCTTTGATGTTCTCACAGGCAACCTCCCAGCGGCACCAGCCCAGGCTGCCCAGTTCTTGGGATCTCAGTGAAAGACCGTGGGTGCCCTCTAGGGCACAGTGCAAGGGGGAGCTTTGTTCCTGCACAGAGTGGAAGGGACCTCTCTTTCACCTTTTTGTTTCCAGTTCCTGAAATGTAGATAGGAATGCTCATAATAAAATTGAACTTCCTGGTTATTGAACTGGAAGGACCAGAGAGTCTGTGGAGGCATGTTTTGTAACAGGTTGGTGAATTATCAGCACCTTTAAGTGGTTAATAACCACTAATCATTATTAAATATAAAAATAGCATAACCACTTACAAAGGTCCAAGGAGAGAAGGAACCCAAAATGGAAGAAGTCAGCAATATATGAAAAGCAAAAGACTACTTGTCTTAAAAAGTGGTGGAGGCCAAGGGGGGGTATGCAGATCTGGGAGACAAATAGGCCAATCGACAAAAACTTGAGAAAGTGATATTTTCGTGTCCTATGTAATGTGGAAAAGAGAGTTGGGAAGCCTCTAAGGGTGATTTTGTTCAGATGCCACATTGATTGCTATATCTGAGATCCTTCTTTTTGTTAAAATTACCTACGCTGGTGATAACCACAGAAAAATAGAATTTATATAATTTCTTTCTAGGGGCTTTTGGAGGCTTCATGATTTAAACTCAAAAATGCTCTCTGGTAAAGAGAGGGAGAGCTATTTTTTACCTCAAATTTCAATGGAAAAAAAAGATTCAGGAGAGGATGTGTCAGAACTGAACTGTGAGTTGGATGATAACTATTTACTGGCTGCCTGAAGTTGGAATAGATTACCTCTTGGGGTAAATTCTAATTCTAAGCCTCAAATTCTCTCAGCTATAACATGAAGACATTACCTAGCTTATGGAATTGTCATAAGGATGATATGAGGTCATGTATGTAAAGTGGCTAGTGCCATGACCGTCCTCTCACATGTGCTCCGTAAAACGTGAGGCATGGTGATCCGTTACTATATGTCCAGAAAAGAGTTTTAGCACAGCAGGCCTATTTTCAGTGTAGGCCTGCGGCTGGTATGTGGCAGTGTGACTGTAAACTGTTCCCTGTGTTGATATAAAATGTTTTCTGACTGATAAGGTGGCTCACGGGGCCTCAACTCTTTGTACAATGTGGTTTTGTGTGGAACACCTGTTTTCCGTCTTGGAGTCTGGAATTTTGGTATGTGTTAAGCAAAGGCTGCCTACTTGAGCAGCAACCAATAAAAACCTTGGACTTTTCTAATGAGAATCTTGCATTCTCTAATTTCCCTGGGCAGAAACATCACACACTTGTTTCTGAAGAAAGAAGCACGCTCAAGGGCCCCCCTCATAGGAGGGAAAGAGGACATGGAAGCCTGTACAGGGCTTGTCCAGACTCTGCTGTCTCTTCTCTTATGAGCTAGCAGTTTATCCTACTGTTGTTATAAGGAATCTTAGCCATGAATGAAACCATCTGCTGATTCATTGAGTCCTTCTAGTAAACCTCTAAACATGGGGGTAGTCTTATGGACCCCTGACACCCTGTATAAGGTTTATTTATATTTCAATGTTAATTTGCATAAGCTAGCCTAGTAGTTCCCCACCTTGGCTGTAATTAGAATTACCTGGGAGATTACACACACACACGTCTCCAACTGTCTGCACCCTGCCTCAGAAAATTAAAGCAGATTTCTGCTGGATGACACCCAGGTATCAGTATTCTTTCATTCTGACATTTTTGTTTGGTTCTTTTTGAGTAGTTTCTGAGTCTTTGTGGCATGTTGTCAACCTTTTCCACTAGATCCTTTGGCATCTTTTTTCTTTTTAGTTTTACTTAAAACTGTTTTAGATTTACAGGAAAGGTGCAAGAATGGTACAGGGGAACCTACATACACCTTGCCCTGCTTCCTCAAATGTTCCACCTGCACAATTATCAAAACTCAGAAATTAACATGGGCACATTCCTGCTAACTGCAACACAGACTTAGTTTACTTATGTACAGATTTTTCCTGGAATGTCTTTTCCTGGCCCATAATCCAATCTGGATCCCACTTTGTATTTAGTTGTCATGATTGGAGCCCCCAGTTTATTCAGCCTGTCCTTGTCTTTCATGTCCTTGATACTTTTGAAGAGTACTGGTTTTTGTAGATTGCCCCTCAGTTTGGGTTGTCAGTTGTTTTCTCATGATTAGTTTGAGGTCATGCATTTTTAGCAGATACTACAGAAGTGATGTGTCTTTCCAGTGTATTATAACAGGGACTATGCAATGTCGGTATGTCTTATATTAATGATGATGTTAACTTTGATCACTTGGTAAAGGTGGTATATTCTGAGTTCCTCTGCTGTGAAGTTCTTATTTTTCTCTTTGCAGTTAATACATTTCTTGGGGAGAACCATTGAGACTGTACAGATATTCCATTTTTCCTCAAACTTTTGTCTACTTACTTTAGCAATTGTAGGTGGTTCTTGCCTGCAACAATTCTAACTATAGAGTTTGAAGGATAATTCTCTATTTCTCTTATTTTTTCTACACAGATTAATTGAAAGTTTGTAAGAAAGAGCTATCTCTTCTCCCATCTATTTATTCAGTATGTCAGTATGGATTTGCGAATATTTATCTTACTCTATGTGTTATCACCTAAGACTACCATTATTCATTTTCTTGTTCAAATTGTTCCAGCTTTGGCCATTGGGAGTTTTTTAATATTGGTGTCTATGCCTTTTAATATATCTCCATCCTCTTTTGAGTACTTCTTTTCAGTTTCTTCTTGTATTTTCCCTGCCCCACTTGCAAGATTCCCTTGAGATCTGTTTTGCAAGGAGTCCTGATTCCTTTAATTGGAGGATGGAATTTTAAAACCAGGATCTGAGCTCTGAGTGTGCACACTGGTATTTGGATGCCATTGCCCCCTGTCCCTCTCAGAGGATCGAGTTCAGAAATAATATGTATACACAGTATCCCATGCTTCACACCTCTCTCTATTAATTTTTATAACTATCAAATACATGCTAAAACACACATACGTACATACCCAGGGCTCCAATTCTAATCCAACACCTCAGGGTTCATTTTTGCCTTTCTTCTTCTCCAACTTATTACTTTTTTCTCTGACCGTGGGAAACCTGACTCTCATTATCTATAACATATTTTCTTATGTTCAACCCCAATACTCATAATGTAGTTGTAGAATTGCTAACCCTGTGAGAAACAATTTACTAAAATGGAGTTCAGAGTTTGTATGCAGTTCTCTGTGTCTTCATCCTTTGGAATCTCTATCAGAGTTATTTTAAAGTCCTCATTTGGGCTGTCCGATATCTGGGCCCCCTGCATCTGCTTCTATTGACTCTTTCCTATTTTTGACCATAGGTCACATTTTCTTGCCCCTTTGTGTGTCTTATAATATTGGCTTTTATTTGAATATATTTTTATAAAAGAATCTTAGAGACAGAAGTAAATAACCTTTACTTCATAAGAAGGCGTGTGCTTACTTGGGTCAGGCTGCTAGGGTGAGGGAGGGGCCTGATGCAGTTGAGTTGGGTCTAAGTTTTCTGGCACCTTTAGTTTGACTCAGTCCACTACCAATTTCAGATGTTTTAAAGCAGGGTCAGGACTTATTTTCCTGGAGGGCCTGGGAGACAAGCACTGGTTAGATCCTGGAGAGCTCTTTCACTTGACAGGTGACCACTATTCTAACAGCTTGACCTAAATAGGAATATGCCTTTTTATGGAATAAATGTTATTTACTTCCATTTCTGCCATACTTTTATAAAAATGCAGGGTAGGCAGAATAATGGCCCCTCAAAGATGTCCACGTCCTAATCCCCAAGCTGCAAATGCGTTAGGTTACATGGAAAAGGGGAACTAAGGCTGCAAATGGAATCAAAGTTGCCATTCAGATGACCTTACAGAACAGAGATTATTCTGCATTATCTGGGTAAACCCAGTGTAATCGCAAAGGTCCTTAAAAGTGAGGGAGGAAGGCAGAGAGAGAGTGAGAGAAGATGTGACAAGGAAAGCAAAGAGTCAGTGAGAAATTAGAAGATACTGTGCTGCTGGCTTTGAAGGTGCAGAAGGGGTCACAGCCAAGGGAGGCAGGTGGCCAGCAGAAGCTGGAAAAGGCCAGGAGATGGATGCTTCCCCGGGCCCAGAGGCAACACAGCCCTGCCGGGGCCATGGTGCCAGCTCAGGCAGCCGGCGGCCGACTTCTGACCTACACAACTGTCAGATGATGTATTTGTGTTGTCCTAAGCTAGAAACGCTGTGGTAATTTGTTACTTTAGCTACAGGAAAATGATACACTAGCCCTAAGCATTCAGGGCAGACCTGTGGGAATGAGGTGTGGAGAGTCCTGCTCTGCAGTTAGGGCCCTCTTGTGGTCATTAGCATCCATTAAGAGTTGGACTGGGTGCTACAGGCTCCATTGTGTCCGTGCAAAATTCCTATATTGAGGCCCTAAGTCCTAGTCCCTCGGAAAGTAACTGTATTTGAAGATAAGTTCATTAATGAGGTAATTAAGGTAGAATTAGGTGTTAAAGGTGGGTTTTAATCCAATATGTCTGGTGTTATAAAAGGACAAAGTGGACCCGGTGTGAGCAGAAAGGAAGGATCATGGGAAGACACAGGGAGAAGACAGCCATCTACAGGCCGAGGAGAGGCCTCGGGAGAAACCAGCCCTGCTGGGCTTGCTCCTGGGCCTGTGCCCCCAGCACCATGAGGAAATGCCTGCCACCCCCTGTAGGGCTTTGTTGCAGCAGACCCAGTCTAATGCAGCTGGCCTCCCCTCACTCCTGTTTTCACAGGGGTTTCTCTTCCTGCCACTCCACGCATCTCCTATCAGGCACTCATCGCTTTCTGAAATTTAACTCCTTTATTTTCTCCATGTCTTTAGCTCTCTGTTGGTTTTAGGAAAAATCTTCTAATTTTGTAATTTATCCAGCTTGTTTTAGTTGTGAGAATGAATTTCTATATTGATGTGGAAGTCTCCAAGCACAGATGATTTTGAACAGTGCTAATGGGCAACCAGCATGAAAATCCCCTTGGCTGAACCCTCTAATCTTCAGATTCTGCATTTTCCCAAAAATTAAAGCTCTAAGCAACCTTTGGAAGAACATCAAGCGAATACACAAGCTTGGTGATTCTTTCTTCAACAATGACTTTACTTGTAAGATTCAACAGACTTCTAGTAGATGCCAGACTACTCTGTAGGCCGTACACTTCTGGAAGTGGAAGGTAATTGCTATGGAAGGCAACTGTAGATATGTGACAAGGAAGGATGCCGACCCAAATCTCAGACCTTTGAGGAAGTTTCTAATGATGGTACTCTCTGTAGTATTATGTAAATCTTTCCTCTGGGTTAATAGCTAGAATGCTTACATTTCTATTCCGTATTACCTTTCCAGTTACTAAGGTGTTCAAAATATTTTTGATGCTCTCTGCTACCTTTTTTGTTGTAAGCCTTTTTTTAAATTAATCAAAGCTTAACATTTAAATTTCATTTTGTAGGTATCCACTGCAGTAAAATTCTGCTTTAGAGAAACATCTTTCAAATATCTTTTAGATAGTTCTTGGAACTTTCACCCTGTGAAGATAATTTTCACACAACTCTTGTGGGATACATTGAATTTATATGCAGATTTATACATTTTTAATAACTAGTTACTGAGTGTTTCACTATGTAAGAGAGAGGGCCAACCATGTTCAGACACCTAAAATTCTTACTAAATTAGTGAATGATTAGAGTTATCAGTAAGTTAGACTAACACAGGAGGTTCTCAAGCTAAGTGGCATAGAGCAAAATGTTTATGCATTGAAGAGAGATGAAGGTCATTGACATAGAGATGTTTAAATTCAGTTATTGTCTACAGAGCCTTCTGTCCGCTGAGGCAGAACCAGCCTTTAAAATGTTCACTCCTTAGCTTTGCATGTCCTCATTCTTCAGGTATTTCCCAAACTGTGTCAGACTTACCAAACCCTCAAATCTGGCAAAGGTGGCTTTTACAGCGAGCCCTGTAGCTCCCAGGTAGACCAAATCGATACTGACTGTGCCAGCACACCATCTCCCAGAGGCAAGTCAGATTACTTTCAGAAGGTGGCTTGGCAAGCAGAAATTAGAGCAGCAGCAGATCTTAGCAAATCAGAAAATCTGGCGCAGCAGCTCCCACTGTCCACCGCTGGAGGAATGTGAAGTGGCCTGTCTGCTTGCGAAGGCACTTTGACCCCAGCTCGCTGTTAAAAAGAAACTGAAATCCTTGCTGTATGGCAGACCCCTTTATCTGCAGGACTGTGTTCCAAGAGCCCCAGTGGATGCCTAAAACTGCAGATAGTATCAAATCCTGTATATATTATGGTTTTTCCTATACATACATGCTTATGATAAAGTTTAATTTATAAACTAGGCATAGTAAGAGATTAATAGTAACTAATAAGTAGAATAAAATAAAATAGAACAATTATAACAACATACTGAATAAAGGTATGAATGTGGTCTCTCCCTCTCTCAAAACATCTTACTGTACACTCACCCTTTATGTGATGACATGGGATGGTGAAATGGCTAAATGATGAGATGAAGCGAGGTGAAGGACATAGGCACTGTGATTATGTGAGGCCTCTACTGACCTTCTGACCATGTGTCAGCAGGAGGGTCGTCTGCTTCCTGACTGGGGTTGAGCCCAGGTCACTGAAACAGTGTAAAGCGAGATGGTAGCTAGGGGGACCACTGGAGAGCTCCCCTCTTCTTTTTGTATTTCAAGATGACTTTGGATGTTCTGTTGGGTTATTAAACTAGAGCACATTATATTGATTCCTTTTCTTTTAAATCACATTACTTTACATAACTGCAGTGACTTTTATCCTAATTATTTTCCCAATCTCTTCTATCAAGCATTAAAAATTTCTTGGGTTACTTCCAGGAGAGCTAACTTCTTTTCTTAGGTGTAGATTTCCCTGGTTAGGCTTTCAAGAAAATCCTGTTGAAGTAGAAGAGAGTATCGCTCTCATCTGGTAGCCCCATAACAAAATATTTATCATATAATTAAATATAAACTCCTTGCAACTAAGAGCTGCTAGAATCCTAGTAGCTAAGTTCTAACAGTCAAGAGGATCTTGATGTGTGACAGATACAAAATCACATGTTTCATACCTAGTATCTCATTTAACCCTCAAAACAAACTGAGGCGGCACAGGAACTTTTATTATCCCCCATTTTATAAATGTAAAAGCTGAGATTTATCAAAGTCCAGCCACCTATGTTTTCAATCGTGGTAAGATATTGTCTCTACCCACCATGATGTGCATGACTGATTCCACTAGCCCAAAATTTAAAGCCAGGCATTATTTTAGGTGGCGGACATGATACAGTATGAATGGTTGTATAAAATGCAATTCCTTTAATAATGCAAGAAGTACTTACACTTCCGTTTTAACACTAAGCATGTTATATTACATTTTTATTGTATAGGTTTTCATATTTCAGGTCATGATTTAGCTCATAGCATACCCAACTCCATGAAACAAGGAAACTTTGTTATGATAGAATATAGAATACATTGTATAGATTAACATGTCCATTAGAAGAGCTCCCTTGGAACTAAAAAGGATCTATAACCTCCATGCTTAGTCAGGCTGAAGATGATAACAAAGTTACCATTTGCTATAGTTTGATGAATACTCTGACCATAGGGACTCTGCTCCCAGGAAGTGCCTACTGCTCAAGTACAGGTAGGCCCTCCATGAGAGTATATTCAGAAGGCTCATGGCCAAGACCCACGACAACATAGACCGTTGGAGACTCTTTATCATTCAGAGTCTACCCATTAGACCAGTGGTTCTGAAAGCAATTAGCCACCAGCAGTGACCCATGACAAGTTCCCACAGGTTCCTAGTTTCCTACAAAATAAGAAATATGAACTTGAGAACATCTCTATTAGAATTTTCAACTAATGAGTCCTTGTTCAGGCTCCAGTTTTACTGGGAGAATATCCAGAGTCCGTGACTGTGAGCTACATCCTAGTTCTCCGTTGCTGGAAGACATATTTTCATATTCCTCTCTGGTTCTAAGTTCTATATTTTTACGTCACATTTGAATTCCTTTGACATTTCATTTACAGTGAGTTCCTTTGGAAGCTAACTAAAACCAGTTGGTTTTCTGGATGATGGCTCCTATTTTAGTATTTTTCGTTCATTAGTGTCATATGTAATGACTGTGCTTCTGAAGAAAGGGGCAGTTTTACTCCCCAAGGGATATCGGCAATCTCCGGAGATATTCTTGGTCGTCACAACATAGAGGACAGGAGGACTGCTAGCATCCAGTGGATAGAATCTAGGAATGCTGCTAAACAACCCTCCACACACAGAATGTGCTCTCACCCCACAACAACAAAGAATTATTTGGCCCAAAATGTCCATAGTGCCAAGGCTGAGAAATCTTGGCTTAGGAAAAGCCCTTCTAAACACATTAAGATTTTTTTTTTTACTTATGCTTTATTTTTATCAGTTTACACAGCGATTTTCATCATGCTTTAACATTTTTATTAATTAAATGATGCCTGTCTACTTTTAATTAGCATTAAATAACTTTTCCTATAGTCCATGACTATAGAAAGATTTGTTCAGATCTATAAAGAGAACGTGAAGATAGTCCCTTTGGGACAGAAATCTTCAGTAACATTGATCTGTGCTCTAGGCACAAGAGGAAGCAGGATTCTGCATACTATCACTGTGAATATTCCACATATCTACCTCCTGGAAGCATAAAACAAGACCAGAGAAAACCAACAGACAGATCATTTGTAGGACAGAGATGCCAAAGTACTCTCAATCTGGTCCCAGAAGCCAGAGATGTCAGTAGGTGCTGCACTGTATTTCCTGTTTGGCTGAGGAGGATGAAAATATTGCCACAGTTGATATTGAAAAGAAGGCAATCACAAGTGAGATGTTAGTTTCAAATGAGATCTCCACGACTGATGGAGAGACTTTGCTCCGAGCCAATACCTGACTTCTGCCAGTTCAACCAGATGCAATGAAGAAATGAGATGAGGGATTAGAGAAGGCAAAGTGGACAGATGGCAATTTGTGCAGAGCGGAATCAACATAAATTACATCTCATCAGTGAGCAGTGGAAAGGGAGGATACGTTCCAGTGTGCGGCTAACCACTGAGATGGTCAGCCTGCTGGAGCACAACATGCAAACTGCTCGGCATCCTTGGAATGGGATCCAAGTACAAAGGTGGAGAAATGCCCTTTTGTTGAAAGCCATCTGGATTATCTGAAACAATACAATACAATTAATGAGCATTTGGGATATTGGAAGATACCAATCAGACTACAGAAAACCAGAAAAAAAGAACTGCTGATAACTAGATATGACTAATAATATATAGATACTAGAAATAAGTAAATATATAACTAGATAATTGGAAGAAATTATCCTAGACTTGTTCAAAATAAACCTATTAAGAAACAGACCCACTGACAGAACAGACTGGTGGTTGCTAAAGGGGAGGGAGGTGGGGGGAATGGATGAAATAGGTGAAGGGAGAAAAAATTTACTGACAGTGTTTCATATCTTGACCTGAGGGAAAATGGTTACATGAGTATGTAGACATGTCAAAATTCATCAAGCTGTACAGTAAGATTTGTGCACTTTATTGCATGTGGTTCAATAAAAAATTAATACATAAAAATTTAAAAAACAAAATCGACCTGTTTACTAGTGTTTGAAATAAGTGTAAATGTTGTTTTCTGAGGTTGTGAAGAGTTTGTTTAAACCACATATAAAATGTTCAAGTAATCTATTTTTTAAATTCTGTAGCCTTGAAATTTGCTTCTAAGAAAGTAATTAAACATTAATATTAACTTTCTAAGATTTTATGACTATCAAGGGAAATAGAAAAGTCAACCTTTCAGCCTATATTTTTAAAAACATACAATATAAAATAATATATGTATGAATGGCTTGAAGGCATGGTAATTATAGTTTGAGACTTAATTAAGTAAAGTCTATATGTAAATATGAAGTACAGGTAAATAAAAATCTTTTTTAAAAATCTGAGTGAAGATTTCTCATAACTTTAAAAATCTGTTCTGTTTTAATAAAGCTTACAAACCAGAACCCAGTCATAATTTCTAGACCAGCAGATGGCACTGTATTGGCTTTGGAAAAAGCAATATAAGGCTTATATCCTACTTTTTCTCTCATTTTGAATTATTATTGTCTTTTGTGCGGTAAGTTTTACAAATCTTGAAGATTGTTTCTAATCTACAAACATACCGTCTGAAGTTTCCATTAAAGCAATTATTAGGGATGCTATCATAACAATTGTTCAAATTGGAAAAGCAGCAGGTGGCTAACTGCTGGGAAGAAACCAACAGCATATCAATGGGCTGCCTTTTGCAAGGAGCAGTTTGTGGTTTCATAAAGATTTGGTTGCCCTTCTATACCTTTCACCATTTGAGGATTTTGTATAGGACAAACACTTGCAAAGACAGAAAATAGTATTTAATATTTAATGAAGTGGTCCTCTGCTGATGTTTCATGGCAGATGCACTCTCCTTTGCAGAATGTCGGAGAGAAAATGTAGAGGCAAACATGTTAAAAATTATCAGACATTCTCATAGCTTCTCCCTGCAGTTGTCTCCGAAGGGTAATTACCTTGTACACAAGAAGGAAATAAAATGGGAAGAAACATTTTTGTACAAAAATACAAGAAATGGTTTTACTGTTGGCAGGAATCATAAGCTCCAGATGCATTATTTTTTTTTTGCTACTTCTGTTTTTCCTTTTTTCCCCCTCTTTTTCAAGATGAGTTCTACATTATATATAGGACTTACAGAGGAACAATAAGAATCTTTCATAATTCATATCTGAGAAGAATGAAAATAAAAGGGCACATCTTATTATGAGGAAACCAAATGAATTACTTATTCTAACAGCTAGAAAACACTACAAACCATCCTAGTTCCTAGGGAATTCTTTCCTGTCTTGGAAGTTTCTGATATTTGAGGGTCTAAGATTCTTGGACATGAACCCGCTTCAACTCCTAATGGTTTGTGCTCCTTCAGAGTTTAAGCTGAGGTTCTAGATAAAATTTTGTCAGCTAGCAAGAGGAGAGAAGGAAGAGTAGGAGGCAGGAGGGAAATAAACGTGGGGTGCAAAAAGGTCACTTTGCCCTTCATGCTAAATGCACATTTTGATATGAACTGGCAGAAGATGATTGCCCCAGGAAGCGGTGGTATGACTGGCACCACCAGAGCATTGTGGGAGAACTCTGAAGTGTGTGCTGCTTCCTCTTCCCCAATTCTGTCCTTCAAATCTGAAATGGCAGCTGTGTCAAAACAAGTTTGTGTTATGCAGACCTAATTCCAATTTTAAAAGTGCTGATTCTCAAGCCTATGTAACAGAGCAGCAATCAACTATACCTGTCAGTTTCTTTGAATACCGTTTTATGAATTTCTCAAGACTCTGAGACTGGATGCCATGTTGGCCCATGGTATAAAACCTGTGTTTTTCCAAATCAGTAATGAGTATTGACTATTTATTTATTAGACTTCCAACGCACAGGGATATAAGCAGGTTAAACATTAGGAAGGGTCAGTTAGCTGAAGTACTGCTAGATTCAGAATGTATTATAACAAGCACACTTTTCAAGCACCATTGAGCTTATAGACAAGGTCATTTTTTAATGGCCAAAACAAGCAGAAAACAAAAAACCAAATAAGAAATATGTAACAGTGGGCTAAAAATGAACTTGAGCATAGGCAAACCCAAAAGCCAGGTTGTTCCTGGAGGCAAGTGCCCACACCAGCAGAGGACTTGGAACTTAAATCTGGGAACCTCAACAGATGAAATGGATAAACCTGGAGACGTTAGGAACTCCCTGTAGGCTCATTCTCTGTGGAGGAAATCAATTCAAGAACTCAGAACTCCCACGAATTTTATGGCCAAATTAAATATAAATTAAGTTAAATATAATTATCAAATGCCCAAGGAAACAAATCACCATGAGTGAGAGTTAGCAAAACAGTCAGTCTAGACCAGTCCCCTCCTGCACAAACACATCCGATTATTGGAGTAGGAATTGGAATAGGAAAGAACTGTTAAAATCAAACATAGAATTGAAAAAAAAAGCAACAAAAGATTATGAAAAATATCATGCAGATGAAAAGTATAATTCTTGAAATTGTCTAAATGGCCTATTTTACACAAATGAAGATATAATATACTTTAATTTTAAAAGTAAGTACAATTCTTGAATCATTATATTGTCTACCTGAAACCAGTATGATGTTGTATATCAACTATATTTCAATAAAACTTATAAAAATAAATTAAATTAAAATTCAAAGTAAGCTCTGTACCTCCTGTAAAAAAAAAAGATTAATAAACATCAAGATACATTGCAGTTACCTAGAATGCAACCGTGATAAAAGGATTTAGGGGGGAAATATTAATATACATGGAAAACAGAATGGGGCCTAACAAATTTAGTGAGTGTTTGAGAAGAAAACAAAGAGAACAGAGGAGACCAGAGGAGAAAATCAATTTGACTGTGGAGATCTCAGTAGAAATAAATAAATAGTAGAAGCAAAAAGATGGGAATAATGTCTTCAAAATGTTGAGAAAAAATAATTGCCAACTCATAAATGTATGCACTGTAAAATTTTCTTTTAAAAACTAGGGTGAACTAAAGACATTTTCATATACACAAAACCAGAGTTTATGAGTGGCAGAACTTTGTCAAAGGGATTCCTACAAGATATATTTCAAAAAGAAGGAAAATTAGGCCAGAGAGATGGTCTGAGATTCAGGAAAAAATGGGTAGCAAAAAATGGGTAGGCATGTAGGTAAATCTAAACAAATATTTTCTATATTAAAACACCTTAATTGCAGCCTATATAAAATTAAAACACGTAAATGAGCTAAAATACTGATTTTAAAAATACCATATATGTTGGAGGGGAATAATTGACTCTGGCCTTCTAAGGCTCTGTTATTATTCAGGAGGGTTAAGATAGTAATGCATGGTAACATTTTGAGGGCAAACACTAAAAGAGTGGAAATGATGAATCGCAAATCAATGTAGGGAAAAAGGGAAAGTAAAAATAAAACAATTCAAAAGAAGAAAAAGGCAAAACAGGTAAAAAGAATAAATGATAGGAAAAGCTGGACAAAGAAAAGGCACATAAGTAAGGAACTTGGGACACGTCTGGGATTTACACTGCCAGCTGTGTGAAAGATTTGATATTTGAGATGACTTCAATCTGAACAAATAGAATTTTGGTGAAATTGAAAATAAAAATGAAAACAAATGATTCAAGTGCACGGAATATGAGATGGTATAAGATTAAGAAATCCACAAATCCCAGTTGAATGAAAGCAGGAACCTGGAAGGATAAGGAGACACCATAGTGAGCATTCACCTTGAAAGCTTCCACCAGATCTAGAGAACTTATGCCCTCTACCCTTTGTGCCCTGCACACGGGTTGTGCAGGGCTGGGGAAAAATTGACAGGGAGTCCTTTGCATAAATTTGTGATCCCATAGAGCTACACCTTCAGTGTCCAGGTTAGTATGAAATAAACCAGGACACAGAAGAGGCCAACAATGAAACAGACTATCTTGCCCTTGGTACCAGGTGAACAGAGGAAATATCCTTTGAGGTTTCAGGTCCATGAGCTTGTCTTTATAAAGTCATTTGGTCCAAGTTCATATTACCAATGTGCTCTGAAAAGACTTCAGATCATTTAGAACAGAACAGTGTTAGCGGTGTACTCAAGCAGCAGACAGAAGCAATCAAATGCTCTCTGAAAGAACCTAACTTCAACTCAAACCTCAAATAATTCCTACCAAATTCTAAGGGATGTGAGCAGGTTTTAATCAAAAGAATGAAAACCACAGAATGAATAAACAGAAACAGACAAAGACTTCAGATACTGGTGCTATCATACCCAGACTGCATGATAACTTTATATGTTCAAAGAAAAAAAATAAAAGATGGAAAGATGAACATAAAACACAGTCTATTAAGAATGATCATACAAAGTTGAAAGAGAACCAAAGCAAACTCTAGAACTGAAAGATACAATGACTAAAAATTTTAAACTTGGACACATTAAACAAATACTTCTAAGAAAATTAGCAAATGAGAAGATAGATCTAAAAATATGCAGAATGCAGTACAAAATACAAAAGAGGTTATGAGACAAGGGGACTTGAGCAAGATTTAACATATTTAGCTGAAGTTTCAAAAGAAGAAAAAAATCAAGCAGGAACTAAATTTGGGGAGAGAATATCACATCCAGGAAACCCAGTGAAAAGAAAGATACATGATTTAAAAAACAAAACAAACATCTACACATATGATGAAACTTCAGAATACCAAAAAGAAAAGAATTTTTTAAAAGCCAGTGAAAGAGATAAAGCTAAGACCTGTAAAGGACTGGCTATGAGATTAATCCTGACTTCTCAAGCACAGCAATGGAAGCTAGAAGACAGTGGAATATAGCTTTTGGGTGGTGAGAACTGGCCATCTGAAATTCTACACTTACAACATTTTTCAAGAATAAAGGCAAGATAAACAGAAATTGATGGTTTTTCAGTTTTACTAGCCAAACCCCTTGCAAAAAGAAATCCTAAAAAACACACTGAAGTTGATTTTTTAAAATCTGGCCATACTGTTTAAAGCAAAAAAAGATGTAAGAATGAAAAAACTGACAGGGAATGGAAAAAGATATACCAGAAAATGATCAACAAAAAAGATAAATTTCAATCAAATACGCCAGAAGAGAGTCAATACAGCTAGTTAATATCTGATAATAGACTTGAAACAAAAAGCATTACTAGGTATAGGTTCACTTCAAAATGATAAAAAGTTCAATTCATCAGGAAGATATGAAATGCTGTAATTGTTGTAGCATAATTTATTTTTTAAAATAGAACTGCAAAGAGAAAAAAATGCAAGTAGGAGATTTTAACACATCCCTCTCAGAAGTTAATAGTTCAAGCAGACAGAACTGCATAATAATTTAGAAGGTTTAAATAGTGCAATTAACAAGTTTACATATGTGCAATATTGCATGGAACAACTGAAGAATGCACAGTCTTCTAAACACATGGGAGCATTTTCAAAAACTGATCTCCTATGAGGCCATAAAAGTCTCAACAGGAACAAAGGACTGCTATCACGGAAACCATATTCTCTGACCAAAATGCAATTCAGTTAAGAATAAAAACAAAAGTAAAAGGATTCCGTAAGTTTGGAAACATTTTTAAACTTCTAAATAACTTGTGGGTAAAAGGAGAAGCAAAATCATATGTACCAAAATTGTGAAATGTATGGTACTTACAGGGAAATCTATAACCTTTAACACTTTCATTTACAAAGAAAAGGGTCAAAATGAAGGCCCTAAGCATCCAACATAAGAAACAAACACAGACAAAAAAAGTCTAGCAAATTAATCCCAAAGGAAGTAGATGAAGGAAATCATAAAGATAAAAGCCATCATTAATGAAATAGAAAGCAAACACAAAGGAGAGAATCAATGTCATCAGTAGGTTCTTTGAAAAATATGAATAAAACAGACAAGCCTCTGAAAAGGTTAATAAAGAAAGAGAAAGAAGACAAGAAATGTTAGGATAAAAGGAGGTTATGACAATAGGTACTTCAGAGATTTAATAGGTAAGAATGTACTATGGCCAATTTTAAGTCCATTAATTTGAAAACATAGATGGAATGGATTGTTTTTAAAAATACAACTTACCTTGTTTTTATATTCCACAAATAAGTGAAGTCATATGGTATCTGTCTTTCTCCATCTGGCTTATTTCACTTTGCATAATACCCTCTAGATCCATCCATGTTGTTGCAAATGGCAGGATTTCTCATTTTATGGCTGAATAATATTCCATTGTGTATGTGTACCACCTCTTCTTTATCCATTCATCTATTGATGGGCACTTAGGTTGATTCCATATCTTGGCTATTGTAAATAATACAGCAATAAACATTGGGGTACATTTATCTGGCACAAAAATTCTCAATCATAATATAAATTGGTCACAGGGTTAATAGTACAGCATGGAGAATATAATTAATGATTCTGTAACATCTTCCTATGTTGACAGATAGTAGCCGCACTGTTGAACCACTGTGTTGTATATTTGAAACCAGTATAAGATTGTACATCAAAGTTACTTCAATTAAAAAAAAAAGATACCAGGGAGCTACTAGACAATGCTGAATTCTTATTCTCTGTCAAGCTTGGTACTAGATACTTTACCTAATTATTTCATTTAACTTTCAGAACCCTAAAAATGTAGGTAATGTTCTCATGTTTTGTGGATAAGGAAACTAAGACCAGAGAGTTTAAATAACTCACCCATAGTTACCAAACTATGGTAATACCAAACAGAGGTGCTATGCAAACCCAATTCTACTATGTCACCCCTCTAAAGACACAGGCAACCCTATCACAGTGTACTTGGCATAGGGTGAGAGGAGTGACGGGATATTTGGAACAGGGTTTTCTGGAAATGCTGGCTTGCATGATTGCCACACCTATGGCAACATATGTGGAGATTAGAACAACGCCGACAGCATCACTGGGTTTGACACAAGGAGTGAGGGAAGACCATGAAAATGCAAATTACTGAAAGGGAGGGAATTGGTCTTGCAGCCAAGGGAAGAGTCCATGGACCAAAAAGTGGAGGTAAGAGGTGGGGGTCTTGGGAGTGCCACCCTTAGGAATTTTTGGAGCTGCTTTTGCTAGTGCAGAGGTTATCTGACCTTTTAGCCTCAGGAATCCTTTGCACTCATAAAATTACTGAGGCCCTAAAAAGCTTTCGTTAATGTGTGTGTGCTTATATATATTAAAACTTAAAACAGAAAAAAATTTAAAGACAAGAATACACAAGCACACTTTTCTGTTAGCCTTCTACTGAGAGTATATATAGTACAGCATTTTTGGAGAAAAGTTTGGTAGTAGATGTAAAACCATTAAATTGAATACTTTGTGGTCCATGAGATCCACAATACAATTTATGACCCTCCAAAAGAAACAACAAAAAGGGCCAGATTTTATATCTCATGCCTGGAAAAATAGAGTAGCGTGTATGTCTGATTCTGGTTCCACCACTGTAGAGAAATTAAACCTCTATAACATCAATATCCTTATCTATAAAATGGGAATAATTATAGTGCCTACTTTATAAGGGTGTTGTGAATGTATGATGAGATTATCCATGGCAAGTACTTTGCATAGTTTCTGGCATATAGTAACTGCTCATTACATGTTAGATATTTTTACTACTTCTGTGTTTGAAATTCCATTCCATGACATAATCAATTTTAAAATGATATAAAATTAAATTTATTTGCATCAAAATACACTCATACTATAGCAAGACAGCATATATAACTTACTTCTGTTTTTATAAAAAAAGGAATTTATGGAAAAATTCTTTGAATATATACACAGGTTGTTAACAGTGAGGACTGAAGGTTATTTTTGTATTTTTTCCTTCTGTGTATCTGTATCTTCTAATTTTTCTTCAATGACTATCACCTGCATAATAAAATCTTTTCTTGAGAAACTGTACAGTGTACTGGCCAACACCAGAGGGCGCTGACGCTTGTGAATTTCTTCCGGCGCTAAACTGAGGGTGTAGCCTGCAGGGAGCTGTCCAGGGGCTGAAGAAGGCAGGCGCCTCAACCCAGAAGACAGAATGAAAGAATAAAAGTAGTTTCCCACCAAAAACCAAATACCTTCACATTAGACGCAAATGATGCCAGGATCCCATCCCAGCCAAATTGTATCAGACTCTCTCGGGGTGGGTCCAATCATCAGCATTAAACAAAAAAAAAATCCCAGTCAATTCTAATACAATCCCTGATGCATAAGGAAATTGAAAGTGACCTGACCCCCGGTGCCGTTCAGGATTTGGAGGAGATATGCCTGTAGCTTTCATTCCCTCAAAGTCGTGGTCCCACTGATGTGGTGGGCCCTCCTCTGTCCCCTACCACACATCAGAGAGCCTCCTTCTCTCTTCTCCTGGCCCCTCTGTAGTCTTCTTTGGGGAAATCTCCACCACCAGCCCAGGAGCACAAAGCAGGGGTGGAGCTGAAGGGGCTGGTGCTCCCCAAAGACCACAGTCAATCCTTCTTCCTTCAGATCTTCTATATAGTGACTTCTTCCCAATGCAGAGGCCTCCTTATTCCTTACAGAAAGATACTCATATTCACGATAAAGCAACTTACCTACAGATTCCTTGGCTGTCAACCCGCCCCTTCTGTGTGACAGAGAACAGTGGCAGGAGGTTGAAGTGGAGGGAATCCTGTGGTCCACTGTAGCATGCTGGGCAATGTGGGGCAAGCAGGATGGCCTAGAGAGCTCTGCTACTCAGGATGTAGGAGGGAGAGAGAAGTAAGGCTGAGTACGGAGGGGGGCCTCACAGCTCTCAAGCACTGTCATCCTAAGCTCAACAAAGAGTTTAGAAGACTGCTCCCCCACTCGCAGTCCCCCTCATGCCATATCCCAGCTGGACCTTTACACTTTGATAAGTTTACAGGTTACCTGGGTTGTGAGTTACCAAAGAGAACAAACATCCTAGGGGATGCAATCCCCACATTCTCTTAGTGCTTATGAGTAGAATCATAGCCTCCTCTAGGGTTTTCCAGAGGACAGGAGGTGGAATGCAAGAAGGGTGCAGCCGTATAATGGTGGAACAGGGGCTCTCGTTTCTGCACTTTGTTTTTGTATTCATGTTCTCTTCTCTTTTGCTTAGCATACTCCAATTGCTACTGACTCAAGATGAAGAGTAAGAAGGGAAAGCAGGACCCAGTGGTGGTTGGAATGTTTTCACTAGTGAAGGGCAATTTCCCCAGAAATCCCCACAGAATGTCAGTGGAGCCAAAGGAGCAAGAGCCTCAGATGCTGATCTCTCTGGGACCACTTAGGGCAGACCTCTTATAAAGATATGACAGGTTATAGCTTGGAGAACACTGGAGAAAATAAGCTCTCCTCATACCCAAATCATCTCTAATTCCAGTTAGCCATTGGTCTTTCTGTCTGCCTGACCTTCCCTCTTGGGATTTTTCCTGGCATGATGGTCTCAGAGCAGCATCCTGAGATGAAATGTCAGATGGTCTCAGGGAGCCCAGGCAGAAGCTGAACCGCCTCTTGAGACCTCAGTTCTGGAATCTGAACATTTCTTCCATTGCATCTGATTGGTCAAGGCAAGCTGCGAGCGGGAAAATAGACTCCATGTCTTGATGGAAGAAGTGTCAAAACATTTGTGGCTAAATTTAACATATTATAGCCTTTCTTATCCTGGGCACTAATAGACATTTTGAGCCAATTAACTCTTTGTTGAGTGGGAGAGTGGGCAGGAAAGGCTGTCCTGTGCATGCTAGGATGTCTAGCAGCATCCCTGGCCTCTAACCACTGGATGCCAGTAGCATACACACACTCCCCAGTTGTGGCAGCCAGAAATATCCCCAGACCTTGCCAAATGTCCCCTAAGGGGGACACAGTCACCCCTGTAGATGCCATTGGTTTACTACAAGTGTTTATTAATTTTTAGATGGATTCTCTGGTACTTGGTATCAGCACCTATTTTTTTTCAGAACAACACTAACAATCTGTTTATGTAAATTAATGTTCCCAACTAGGCTACCTTATTTGGTCAGAACAAGTTCACATGCCAATTTGAGGATGGACTCAGTGACCCCTCTGCTGCGTGATATGAAGTGCATCTTCATATGTGGACACTCAGAGGAATTTAGGAAGCAATCAGCTTTTCTTTTTCTTGTTTCCCCTGGTTAACATTCACTGACCCGTGTTGGGTTCCATAGAGTCAGGACAAGCTAGTGGTGACCATTTCAAAAGAGAGAAAAGAGATTCAGGCTGTGGATAGGCCTGGAAGAGACATGTTACAATTTATTGGGATTTAAGTTACCTCAAGCTTTTTCACACATTTAAGAAAAATCTACCACATGCAACATTACAAAGTCACACAGCTTTGGAATAACATTTGTAGAGCAGCATTCCTTCCAGCTGCTTGTTATTGTTTAAACAGTCATTTCTTGTCAAGCAATTAGTAATTTTCAGGTTTTTCTTCTACTTCGTTTTTCTCTTTCTCCGAATACCTGAGATGCAGTAATCATTATGAAATAACAGGAAATCTTAATATCTTCAAATGCAAGATGCCTTTCTGGCTTGAAAGTAGCATATATGCCCATGCTGTAACAACGCAGTATTTTTCCAGCTCTTCAGGGCTGTTTGTGATAACATAATTTCAGCTGAGAGGTGTTACCGACACCATTATTTCTTGAAAGAGACTGAAGGACCCAGCATCTTTATGTTCAGAAAGCATCCCATTTTGTTGTCTCAGTTCTTTGATGTTGCCAGGAGTCATTGACTTGTGAGAAGCTGAGAGGAAATTCACACTGCACACAAAAATATATTTTTACTCATTAAAGAAGGAACAAAATAGAGGGTTAGAACTCTCTGTTTACGGAGCTGGACACATGGTGAGGCCAATAGTGAAAACCACCATGAAGGCTTTGCCAAGATACTTTGTCCCATTGCCAAGCCCTTTCACTGCTTATCTTATACATAAAGGGCTCCAAACGTTTATTTGTCACTGAGAAAGAAACTGATTTGGGGGGAGCTGGAGCCAGGTTGCATGAGTTATCCGTGACGCTAACACAGCTACAGCCCTTCCTTCACAGGTCTGAGGAATTGCTGCCAGATTTTAATTGGAACCTACACATGAAAGAGAGAGACTCTTTTGACTGTCTATAAATAATCATAACAGTGGAAATATAGAAGCTTTAGAAATAGTTACAGAAAATAAGAACTTCCCTTTGAAAGTTGCAGTCTTTTTTCTTTTCTTTCTTTCTTTTCTTTCTCTCTTTTCTCTTAATTCTTCATCAACTCTTCCTGTTGGTTTCTGTGCCTGCCTCCTTGTACCTACAATTATCTCCTAATCTAGGTGGATAATTCTGTCCATGCATTATTTTCTCACTCCTGTTTTTCTTCAGTACTGAGCTATGGTAGTATTTGCTTTGGTTTTCATAAATTCTGGTTGTTGAGAAGGTCCTCGAGAAGACGTGAGCACCAGTTGGCCTGTGAGCTGGGCCCCAGCAATAGGAGGTTCCTCTCCCTTCCTCTGTCCTTGGAATATGGGTTCTGCCTACCTTCCCCACTCCCAGAGACTGCCTCAAGGACACAGCTTTGAGACAGTGATGTTAGACCTTATGAAAAGTATAGTGACTGAATCCAGCTAAGGCTGGATTAAAAGATTTTAAGATTTGGCAGTGGGGAGGGAAATCTACTCATCTAGTGGCTCCCAAGACAAACCTCTTATGTAGGTTCACTTGCTTATGAAACTTGCCCCCTACCAATCTGGAGTGGTCTGCCTCTTTCTTCAGTTTCTGCCCTCCATGTATGGGGGCTGGAGTTAGATTACACCTCAGAAGCTCCTGAGGTACTTGTGAACCAACACTGGTGTATATGATCTAAGACTTCCTTTTCAATAACATTCTGGTTTAGATTCTCCAGCTCTGTGGAACAGGAGCATCCTGGAGTATTGCAATTATCAAGCAGGCATTCATGACCTTCTCAGGAGTTGTATACTGTACCGACATGTCATTCATCCCAACTGTAAGCCCTTGAAATCAGGCGCCACACTGGATCTTTGTTATAAATGTGTGATGCTAAAGGGGTTAAGACTGGCTCCTCAAAGCCACATAGCTCCTGTAATACTTGAAAAATCTGAGGACCTAGTGCTAAGGAGAATATGGTGATTGATAAGAATGTAACATTTAAAGACCTCCAGGCAGACTTGGGCCATCATCTTTAAGCAAAGCATGGGCTTTGGTTTTGAGTTACTTGCTTGTTGAATGGTTAAGGAGCTGAACCTTCATCCACTTGAGGCCATTTCACCAGAACCAGCAAGTCAGGGTGCTCAGACCACCAGCCCCTCACACTCAGCCAAGACAGTGGTATCAGAAGGTGTGAAGGACCTGTGTGCAAATCTCTGACTCAGGCTCCGTTTTCAAGTGGTTACTAAGATCGAGATAGTCATGCTGCCAACCAAAAGCTTTGGATGACGTAACTGTCCCCCATCCACCCTACAACACAACAATGATAGTGTTTAGACTTACATCCAGACAGAGAGAGGCATACTTCCTGGGTAATAAACAATTGACAGCAGGCGTTTTTCATTCTGCTTACTGGAAGAAGCAGTTTCCTGGCAAAATAGAGCTTCCCAGCCGTGAGCAGGTATGGGGATTTCCATTCTGTGCTTGGAGCAAAGGCTGGCCAAAGGCAAAGTGCCTCTGCAATTTGTGATGGTGACTCTGTGAAGGACACAGAAAACAGACAATGAGAGGTGGACACTCTGTCCGGATGAAGAGAATAAGAATCCAGAGAAGAACAATTTTAGCTAAAAATAGTTTAAAGATTCATCTATTTTTATTAGGTGTGTTTATACTGGAGCTTTACTGCACTTCTACTTGCGTATATGTAAGTATACCTATTCTCGTGTAAATGGTTAAGTCTATTTCATTCTCATTGAATTAAAAGGGTCAATCATTTACAATCTTTCAACTCTGTCTTTGTAAAGCCCTGAGTTAAAGAGCTCCTTCAGGTATTGTTATAAACGTGTGATATGGGCAAGGACAACTTTGCTGTCTGGAGTGATGAAGTTACTTATGAACAGACTTCTTGGAAGGTTGACCAATTAGACCTTATTTCTGTCTGAATGCTACAGGCTGAATTGTGCCCTCCCCAAATTCATAGTTGAAGCCCTAGAAGTACCTCAGAACGTGACTGTATTGGAGATTAGGCCTTTGCAGCAGTGATTAAGTTAAAATGGGGTTATGGGGGGCTAACCTAATCTGATTAAAGTCCTTAAAGAGGAGGAAATTTGTACACAGACACAGACAGAAGGTCATCTGAAGATACAGGAAGAAGACAGCTTTTCTACAAGCCAAAGAGAGAGGCTTTGGGAGAAACCAAGCCTGCTGACATCTTGATGTTGGACGTCCTGCCCCCAGAACTGTAAGAAAATGAATTTCTGCTTTTGAAGCCACCCAATCTGCAGTATTTTGTCCTAGCAAATTAATGCACTGCTAATTGTCTATGTGGATAAAGTGAAGGTTCTTATGACTGGGATCAGTACCTAAACCTAAACTACTTGATGTAACTGGCCTGCTGCTAGGCTACGGCTTCCACAGCTTTAGGCAATAAGCTATTATTGACTGAGTCACTATATAAAGAGCTCTGCTCAGTGTTATGGGTGAAGGCAGAGATGAAGGAGGGCTACAGACCTGTAGTCTGTTGGATGCAGGAGTGATTCTAGTGCTCAACCTATTGCTGGGAGAACAAGCCGTTGTATAAACCCTTTCACCCCAAGAAGGTTCCATTGTCATTCCTCGGTCTCACTGAATCCATAGTGAACTTGCCCAGGGCTGAAACTCATTGGCAAGACAGTCTACTTTATATTTCCACACTCAGAGTAATGGAAGAAAGTCACCCACAGGGGCTATAAGGAGGCTATGGCTCTCAACCTTGAAGCAAGGGGGCAGGTAGGAACCAGACTAACCTGAGATCCCTTTTAGCTTCCTGGCCACTCAGGGAAGTGTGGGTTCCCTTGAGGCCCTGTGATGGGAATAATAAGGGACCTTGGAATTCAGGTGATTCTCAGGAATCATCCCCCATCCTCTCCCTTTCCACCTCTCCCCTCCCCTTCAAAACTGTCCTCCCACTGCCTGAGAAGGTGCACACGTTCAGTTTTGTTGTTGATGGGGTTACCCTATCATCCACGCACATTCTCTTGCCTGAGTCTCTTTGGACCCAAAGGACAACTCATTGAAAGGGGGACCCACGAGGCTTAACGGTAGAGTCTGGGGTGGTGGTTTTCAAACTTAAATATCAGAATTACCTGGGAGGCTTGTTAAGCTTGTTAAAACACAGATTGCTGGATGCCCTCCAGCATTTCTGTGATTCAGTAGTTCTAGGGTAGGGCTTAAGAGTTTGCATTTATAACAAATTGTTAGGTGTGATATAATGGTTTGTAAGCAATATGTATTTGGTCATTCAGAAGACCAAAATATATTTCTCAGATATATTTGGTCTTCATCCACTGTTCATAAAAATGCTTGATAGCCATAAAGGTAGAATAAGTGTCTTATTATTAATGAAGGTGGCTTTTGGACCCCATCAAGCGGGGCCCCAAGCTCCATGAGGACAGAGGCTCCTTTTTTTTGGACTTCACCCTTCATCTGGCTGTTGATTTATATCCTTTAATAAACTGGTTGTGGGGAAAATTAAAGTTCCTGTGGCCAGGATCCTCACCTGAACCTAAACTTAAACTACTTGATAATGTAATTGGCCTACTGCCAGGCTACTGCATCCACACCCATAGGCAATAAGCTTTATTGACTAAGTCACTATATAAAGAGCTCTGCCCAGTGCTCTGGGCAGAGGCAGAGACAAAGGAGGATTACAGACCTGCAGACTGTTGGATGCAGATGTAATTCTAGTGCCAGGAGAACAAAGCGGGGTAATAAACCTTTTTACCCCCAAAACATTCCATTGTCATTCCTCAGTCTCATTGGATCCATAGTGAACTTGTCCAGGGCTGAAACTCATTGATTGGCAAGACACGGGTAAACATAAATAAATGTTCCCCTGAGTTCTGTGAGCCACTCTAGCAAATTAATCAAACCTAAGGAAGAGGTCACTGGAACCTCCAATCTGCAGTCAGTCAGTCAGAAGCCCAGGTAACAGCCTAGACCTGCGCTGGGTCTGGAGTGGGGAGACAGGGGGCAGTCTAGTAGGACTGAGCCCTCAGCTCAGGCTATCTCTACACAGAGGGTGTTCTTGGTATTATGTTATTCTAGGCACGAGAGCAGAAAGAAACAACTCAGGAGTTCTTTTTCTCTGGCTCCAGCCCTAACCACTTCTGCTACCCACAACAGATGGGATAAACTTTATGTTGTACCTATATTTTCAATTAGGCATCTGTTGAGGTAGATGATATGAGAGAGCATCAAGGAAGGGTGCTTTCCTCAAATGAAGGTGCTGAGAAGGTTGGCCCTATCCAATATGAAGACATTCTAAAATCCCACCGAGCAAGAACTCTTTAAGGTTAATGAGCAACTAATATGCACTTAAATTTTATTTATTTACTTGCTTACATTTTTATACGGATGAGCATAAACCTTAAGGGAAGGAAAATAGATACCGACTTGAGTGATCTAAAAGCTAATGATGATAATTATATTTATGTAGGGTATCTTTTCTCCAAATCAAAAGCATTTAACTTATATTGAGCCACTGAGACAAAGAAAGGACTAGTAGAGTCGAATCCTATTACAGTTCAAATTGAAGGGACTGTTCAAACTAATTTGTTCTTTAAGAGCTCTATATCAGGTGCTAATTGATATGAGTATCATTGATTATGACTTGGAAGTGTTTTTTGTGAAAATATTTAATATAGTAGTAAAAATATTTGTTATAAGAATGCATGGTATCAATTTGTCAAAAGTTCTTGTTCTTGTTCAAGTAAGCCTAGTTACTGTATGCATGATATTGTGGCCTTCCTGACACTGACCGTGAGGGCAGAGTCGGCCGAGGAAAGCCCATCACCTCCGCAGTCAGGAGCCTCTGTGCCTCCCTCTGTTAATTTACGTTCCTTTGGTTGTAAGCACAATAGCTAACTCGAGTCAACAAGTAAAAACAAAAAATGGAGGGGGGATGAATTGGAGAAATCCTTTTATATCTAACCAAACCAAACCAAAACAGGCTTAACATGCAGGAGCCAGGACAACCCTGAACTTCAGCGGCTGGACTTTGGGGACCTTCTGTTTGGAATGCTGCTGTTAATATAAGGTGGGTGACCCAGCCTCAAAGGCTGTTGGCCTCAGGTTCTTCCCCTTCCACATTTTAAATCCATAGCAGAGAGACTGTGACTTGCAAGTGTAAGACAGGGGACTATCCTTAAATCAATTAACTATGGTCATGTCACAGAGGTATGGACAGTGGGGACCCCCAATATTAAGGGGGTCCCAATGGAGGAAGAACTTGTAAGTCCGGCAGCTGTCCCAAATGGTATTTTCTACCCCGCTTTTCATTCTACTCCCCAAGACACCTCAGATAATCTTTGATGAATCCCTTCCACTTCATCCCCCCACTTATGGTGCTCTCCTACAGTCAATGTCCCAAGCTAGATGGACTATGAGAAAAAGAGTGCAGATTCAAATTACTAAAATAAAAAATGAAAGTGGGGACATAAAAGTTTCTGCCCAAACCTCTCTCTGTGGGTTTTCAGAATGTCTTTTTCAGCATCAGGGTATTGCATGCAGTTTTGATTCTGGCACTATAACTTATTTTGCAGCAAATGTTGAGTATGGCAATGGGCTAATATGCACAGAATACACCAGTTTCAGCTGTCTTAACAGCTGGCCTGGTGTAACAGTGGGATGGCCCTGTAAAGGCGGTCACAGCATTAGCTGTGTGGCAACACTTTGCAGAACTGGGGTAATATTCTCTGGAACGTGGTATATTCTCTGAGTCAGCAGCCAGCATGCGTTGGTGTTTCTTCCATAGTCATGATTTATGTGTCTAATAATCAAGGTACAGAAATGGGAGTGATTTCTCTATTATTCCTGATGACTTATTAGCAAGATTTTTGCTTCTGATAGCCTACAACTTTGGGTTCTCCTGGTCTAAAGATTTTAGTTCCCCAGGAAGGAATGCTTCCACCAAAGCATACAGTATTGTGTCCATGAAGCTAGAAGTTGAGACTGTCAAGTGGTCTCTTTTGGCTGTTCGTGCCAGTGAACCTGCCAGCCAGAGGGACGTTACTGTACTAGCTGATGTGGTTAATCCTGACAGTAGGGGGAATTGGTTTGCCATTACACAGTGAGGGCAAGGAGAGTTTGTCTGGAATGCAGGGGATCCTGAGAGTGAGAATTCCCATGTTCTGGGATGAAAAACAACAACCTGGCACAGGAAGGAATTTTCCTGGCACAGCACTTTCAGGAATGAGGGTTTGGGTCACCCGCCAGAAAGGGAAGGATGCACGGTCATCTGACATGCTTGTTGTAGGTGAAGGGAATAGGACATATGAAAACTTTTAATTTTTTTCCCCAAGACAGTTCTTCTTTTGTCTAACTTAAGACATGTTAATAGTGGTTAGCCTTAGTATATCTCAGTATTTAAGCTATAGAATAGCAGAGGGTTTGGGTGTGATTTAGCTACAAGAGGAATGAACGTCCCTCAAAGAAGAACACGCTGAACCTATATTCTCTTTTGTGGGAAGAGCGTTAGTGTGTTTAGCTGTATCATGTTAGGTGGAAGCATGATTTCCTTATGTCTTCATTTGGAAGTCAAGTATGGTTAAAGAGGTATATTTGGATGCAAGTTCATAACAGATGGACTCTGCTTTTTTCTGTGTCAGCTTGGTTAAGCTGGATCTTCTTCTCTTAGATGCTGCTGCCCTGGGTGATTCAGAGTCAGAGCTGGCCAAAAGACTGGTTTGCAGAGGAAATAAGCAAAACAGGATTCATTCTCTTGGAAGGTTATGTGGAGTCACAGCAGACCTAGGGGAGCCAGAAGGATCCAGCTTGCCTGTGCTCTCCTGCACCCCACATCCCATTCTTCCTCCTGACTGATGACCACGTGGAGCAACAGCAGCCTCAGCCCCAACCTGAGCGCTTGGTGGCAGCCCAGGAAACCCGGGAAGCCCAGCTTCCTGCAGTGACCCCAGGAGTCCTCCACTTCCAGCACTTCTGGTGATTGGATGTGCTCGCTTCTCAGGTGGATGACCCCTCCTCTGATACTCCAGTTCCTTCCTGTACCTTCACTTCCCCAGCACCTCCTGCAACATCAAGGTCCCATGATTGTGCCACATCCCTTGTCCCATTAACTCATAGTGCTTCTCCTTTGTGATTGAATCCTGACTGATTCAAAATGCTGTATCAAGACAGAGGAAGGGTTTCCAGGTAGTGAGTGACTGAGAGAAATGCCTTCTCCAGGAAAGCTAGATAATTGCTCATGATTATAGTTCCATTATTGGCTAGTAACAAAAACAGCTGAGATTTACTGAACAGCTACTATATGCCAGACACAGGGCCCTTTAGACCTTATATCATTTATCCTCACAAAGGTCTTCTGAGTTTAAGAACAATTATCATCCTATTTTGCAGGTGACAAACTGCTTAGGGCTAGCTCAGAGCTGAAAATTCATGTTCTTAACAAATATGGTATGTTGATAAAATGCCTCTCCACTGGTCACACATTAAAATTATTTGTTTACATATCAGTGTCCTCCACTAGACCATGATTATTTCAAGATCAAGAAATACATCCATTTACCATCTTCATTGTTAAACACAAGGTTTGAAAATTAGAAGGTTTGTGATAAATGTTTATTGAATAAATGGACAAATAAAATGAGTGGTGGTGGAAGATGTGGCCAGCATTAGTGCTTCGGGTGAAGAAAAATTGGCAGTGAGGCTTGCAATGGACATTTTGTTCACATGTCCAGCTACAGAAATGAATTCAAAGAGGATAAGGAGTGAGCTTATGCTATTGATAAGAATAATGGTAATAGAAATGTTTATTATCTAGATTACTTCACATTTTAACCAGGGGAAAGGGACAGCTGGGTTGGGGGGAATATTCATTTTATAAAAAGAGCGTATAATACTTTAAAATGTGGCATTTATTTTTGCCTTAAGAAATATATGCATCTACTGAACAGTAGGGGGAGCAGGATGCAGGGAAATCTAAAATTTTAGAGCACTAAAAAAATGTGAAGATATCTGAGTCATCTAGGGATAAAAACACGAGAAAGTGATTTTCCATAAAGCAGTCTGAAAATGGGGCATTGATATATTTTAAATACTGACTCTGCTGTTTAAAATAGTTTAGAAATCACTCACCAGAGCCTTCTCATTTCATCACACAGTTCAAGGAGGATTGGGCAATGATCAATGCAGGTGCTCAATAAGCATACAACAGGACAGACTGTTTTTAACATATGAATTGATTCATCCTTTAGCAGTGGTAAAATTCCCACCATGTATATGCTAATTAGACCCAGCCTTGGACCCTTTATTACAGTCTATGGAAAACTAAAATTGAAGTGAAAAATAATGTTATGATTTAAATGAACTTCCCTAGGCAAAATATAACATAAGATACAATTTGCATTTCTATTGCTGTTTTGCCTGTTTTGTGAACACAGAGTATGTTCTGCTTTGAAGTTCAAGAAGAAATTCATAGACTGGTTGTATGAAGACTGAACCAGAGACAATTTGGTTCATTTCAAGAGGATGGCATCTCCATAAATGAATGTTTATGGTGTCACATTTTGAGAAGAGTCCTTTGAACATGCTCTATAGCAAATCTTCCCTTTAAAAAACCCCACCTGGCATCAGAAAAGACATAAACTCTTTCAAAATTATTTTGGCCATCTCTGAATTCTGTACACTTAATCTGAGCAATTTAGCTGCATAACTAATTATTCCTATTTTATTTTAATTATGTAAATTTAGTCTGAAATCACTTCCAGTGCCTGTAAAATTGACATTTGTTTGGTTCACTTCACTTTCAGGGCTTTTTTTCTAGTCTTAGTAAGCCCACTTGGCAAGGCCCGGAGCTCTAAGATCTTCAGGTCTTCACTTCTGCTCAAAATATTAACTATGTTAGGCATAATGAGAATATAAACTATTTGATATGAAAACCAAAATATATTATAAAAAGTGACTATGGAATTCTTCATCTCACATCTTGCGTCTTACCTATCTCCTTTTCTAGTATAAATATGAGAAAGTTTATTCCCTGGCTTGGGCTCTGACACAATTCAATGACACAGAAATTCACTTTCAGTATTGTTGATTTTTCTTAAAGTTGCAGCCCATGTCAGAAGAACTAGTATCTGCTTGAAGCAAGGTTTTCTTACTGTGCTATACGTCTCCTTACAGCTACTTACTTATTTCTTACCATGAGATTTTTGCTCACAGACCTCATAGTAAAGCAATGAGTTGCAGTGGGGACTTTGTGTCTCACTGGGCCCACTGATGTACATGTGCCCACGTCTAAGATCTCCTGAAGTCTGACTTTTGCAACTCCAAACCCCAGGTATCCTTCTGCTTACTACTTTGTCATCAATCCTAAATTTCATTTCAACATTCTGATTCCCAAATTAAGATTTTGATTTAACAGCCTGATTCCTAATTCCAAGCCAAGATCCGAAAATCAACCTCAAGTTCTCATATCAGGTTTTGGACATTAAGGTAAAATGTTCCAGATTTGAAGAGGCCCTCTCTGTCTCATCTTCTCAATAATCTCCCCCTCTACCTTTACGATTTTATGGAATGCTTGTAAATTAGAAGATACAATGGCTAGATTATTCATTCTGAGACCCAACCTAGTATTTTTTTGCAGCCTTTTTCTTCCCTGAGGTAAGTATGCTAATGATATGGGCAAAAGAGAACGCACTGAAGTATAAAGATCTGCATTGCTGTTGAAGATGTTTTTCCTCATGTGTGCAAGTGAAATCAGAAAAGAATGAGGTGACATTTCTGGGACCTCATCATTTTCTGTGAACAGAATAGTCTCTGCATTCACCCACCAGCTCCAGGGTTTATAATCCAAAACAGCCTTTTAGAATTGGAGGTTACAATTCCTTCCAAATGACTGTGAGAGCATGGCTAAATAATTATACGTCTCAACCATTGTGAAAACCAGTTTAATTAACATTTTTCAGGCATGTCACATTTACACAATTGCTAAATAATTTTCTAAAATTATGTTGCATTAGAAATTGCCACACATCAACTTGGATTATTTTTACTCATGGCCCTAATCATGCCTGAAGTAAGTTTGTTCTTTTCATATCACTTTATTTATTCATTTTTCTCACTATTATTTGGTACTGCCATTGAAGATGATTCATACTTACAGGCTAACCAGATGCTCTGTTCAATTTATTTGTGTTATGTTTAATTGCTATTGACTTAATCAAAGTTGGCTTTTTTTTTCAAAGTTATATAGCATTATTAAATTTCCTTTTCATTCACTTATTTATAATAACAGAAATCTTGCAAAACATTCCCCCTATATCTCAACTTAGATTATACTGTAAAATTAAAAGAAAGTTTTTCATATCCAACAGCCATGGATTTGAAGAAATGAGAAGGTTGCAAACATACACTTTAATTGTATTTTGGCTTTTTGAAAGCACATATTTCAAAAAGACATCATTCAATTTACTTTCAGAGAAGATATAAAAAATTGGGTGCAAACAATGCTATATTATTAGCAGAGTACTCAAATTACTTTTTGGCCTCCTTTAAGCCTATTATTATTATTATTATTATCACTACTGTTACTATAAACACAATTTTTTTTGTAAAGTAGTAATCCCCAATAAGACTAATAAATCAAGGAATGTTCTCAGGCACGAGGCTGAAATGCAATTAGTAATACAAATGGAAGAAATTGTACAATCAAATGTGCAAGCACTGAAGTAATATTTTGTGCTCCAAACACATTGAGATGTGTGATTATACAAGCAGAGGATTAGGATTTAGGTGACTAAATTAGCCCTTTGGAATTTTCATGCTTTCTCAAGAATTCTATTTGCTTCCTGACATTTATCATATCAGATTAACCATAGCCCTTAATACCAGTATTTCCAAATATTAAACCTCTTACCAATAAATATATCTCTTGGAAAGATTTATTTAGTGGCTCTGATAATAAAACTACAATTGATAATATCTGTTGAACTTTATCTGCAGTGGAAAGTGCTTTTGTAAAGTTCTTACTTTTGTGGATTTAAAAAAGACACATTTTACATTTTTGCTTTGACTGTGCTTGTGCACTAAAATGATTTTGAAGAAATCAAAATGTGGGACATTCAAACAAACAGAAAAACACTTTTTTTTTTACTTTAATAGACTTTATATTGAAAAGTAGAATTTTTTTTTTGGCTTATCTTTTAGTTTGCATCCTTGTGTGTAAATGATCAGGGTGCATGAATACAATGCCAAACCATTATTCTGGCTGAATCTGGTTTCAGTAAATACCCGTAAAAGACTGGCCGTTTATAAATTAAAAAACATCATTTTTGGGGTGCCAGACCATGAAGAATACTTGTACATATTTCAGACACATTTGCAAGA
>JAVSCE010010907.1:0-18926 GCA_032199065.1 Smutsia gigantea | reverse complement strand
ATTCAATAAAAATGGAACTCTATTCCCTCTCTACAACATAATACTTCTTGAATCTTCTAGTGCTAGATACACTCATGTCTTCTCAATTATTCATTACTCATTATGTAAAGAAAATTAACCAAACTGATTCTGACTGAAGGAAAGCAAAATTTAGAGCCAAGAATTACTGTAAGCATAGAATGCTATAGGTCTAAACAGCCATTCAGAAAACTACTCTGTCATAAAAGCAAAAGAAACTTATCTACACAAATGCCTGAAACTCTATATATTCACTGGTATTATTTTCCTTTTCCTCCTAAATATTCTCAAATTATGTCTAGCTCTGAGCTATTTTTGCTCAGGAAAAGAGTCAGAACATTTTTTAAATGTAGTATGTTGAGAATTTTTTTCCTTTATTTATAAAAATATCATGTTTTTTCTAATACCTCAAAATGGTCAAAGCACTCTTCTGGCAAATTGCAAATTTCTGTAAAAAATCACCTTTAGTAAAAATTCAAAATGTCAAAATAATCTTAATTTTGTAGGAAGTTTTAGTTATTTTGCTATATAGTTTAAATATATCAAATGCCAACAAGAGAATTTATGGAATTAAATTAAAAATTAACATGTATGAATAAGAAACATATTTTTTATTCTAGTATTCAAATATCCTTTGATATAAAACTTCTCAAATGAGATATCTTCCTTATTAAACCCACTGGTATATAAAGAAAAACTTAAATGCAAAAATAAAACAAACAAAAGCCCCATAACACCATACACAACAGTTTTAGGTATCCTTATGCTCAATTGCTGATGTAATTCTGATATTAAATCCCTTCTAAAATAGCTTGATGTTTACCAAATACTCAACAGCTTAAAGTCGGCTTTCTGTTAAATTAGTAAAATTCCCATTCAATGCCCTTACTACAGAGAACAGCATTTAGCCTGATTTGTATTGTTTTGTTTTGTTTTTAAGTCAAGTTTCCACAAAAGAGTCACTTGTAGTAACAGAGACACGTTATTTGGCCAAAATTGCTATGACTCCTGAAAGACGAAACCAAATATTTTAAACTGGAAGAAATAAACTTTTTAAAGTCAATAAAAGAGCAGGTAACACTCTTAACAGACATCCTTTATTTACCTATATAACCTTTTCTTGATAGGTTTTTCTCATTTTGTAAACTGAGGTAAAATTGACATATAATAATACTATGTTATTTTCAGGTGAATAGTCATTTGATATTTGTATACATGAAAAGTGATCACCACAGTCTAGCTACCATACATCACTACACAGAGTCACCAAAAAATTTTTTTCCTTATGATAATGTTTAATATTTACTCACTAAGCAACTTTCAAATACCCAATACAATTTTATTGACTATAATTGCCATGCTGTACATTCCAACTTACTTTATAACTGGAAAATTGCACCTCTTTACTTCCTTCACGCATTTCTCCCACCTCCCAAACCCCTTCCCCTCTAACCACTAACATGTTCTTTGTATCTATGAGTTTTGTTGTATTTTATTTTATTTGTTCATTTGTTTCAGTTTCTTTTAGATTTCACATATAAGTGAAATCATATGATATTTGTCTTTCTCTGTATGACTTATTTCATCTAAAATAATACCCTCTACGTCCATCCATATTGTCACTAATGGCAAGATTTATTTATTTTTGTATGGCTGAGTAGTATTCTATTGTAAATATATATTTATACATCTTCTTCATCCATTTTTTCATCCATGACACCTAGGCTGTTTCCATATATTGGGTATCATACATAATGCTGCCATGAATATAGAGGTGCACATATCTTTGAGTTAGTGTTTTCATTTCCTTTGGATAAATACTGAAAAGTGGAATTTCTGGATTGTATGGTAGTCTTATTTTTAATTTCTTAAGGAACAGCCATACTGTTTCCCCTGGTGGCTGCACCAATTCACATTCCCACCAACAGTGCATGAGGTTCTCTTTTCTCCACTTCCTTGCCAACACTTGTTATTTCTTGCTCTTTGATACTAGCAATTCTAACATATGTAAGATGATATTTCATTGTAGTTTTAATTTGCACTTCCCTAATTACTAGTGATGTTGAGCATCTTCTCATGACCTAGCCATCTGTATATTTTCTATGAACAAATGGCTTTTCTGCTCCTCTGCTCAATTTAATTAAATTGTTTGACTTTTTTGCTGTTGATTTGTATGAGTTCTTTATATATTTTGGATATTAACTCCTTTTTAGATATATAATTTACAAATATTTTCTCCCATTCAGAATGTTGCCTTTTCATTTTGCTGATCATTTCGCTTGCTATACAGAAGCTTTTTAGTTTGATGTAGTCCCACTTACTTATTTTTGCTTTTGCTGCCTTTGCTTTTGGAGTCAGACCCAAAAATTCATTGACAAGACTGATGCCAAAGAGTTTAATGCCTGTGTTTTCTTTGAGGAGGTTTAAGGTTTCAGCTCTTATATTCAAGTCTCTAATTTTGAGTTAACTTTTTAGTATAGTGTAAGATAGTGGGCTAGTTTCATTCTTTTGCATGTGGCAGACCAGTTTTCCCATACCATTTATTAAAGAGACTGGCCTTTCCCTTTTTCATAGTTTTGCTTTCTTTGTCATAAGTTAATTGACTATGTATACATGGGTTTATTTCTGGGCTCTCTATTCTGTTTCATTGATCTGTGTGTCTGTATTTATGCCATACTGTTTTCATTACGATAGCTTTACACTAGAGTTTGAAATCAAGGAGCATGATGCCTCCAGATGTATGGTCTTCCTCAAGATATTTGGGGTCCTTTATGGGTCTATGCAGATTTTAGGATTGTTTGTTCTATATCTGTGCAAAATGCCATTGGAATTTTAATAGGGATTACACTGAATCTGTTCACTTTGGGTAATACAGACATTTTAACAATATTAACTCTTGCAGTCCATGAGCATAATATATCTTTCCATTCATTTGTGTCTTTGCCAGTTTCTTTCATCAATTTCTTATAGTTTTCACTGTATAGGCTTTTCACCTTTTTGGTTTAATCCTAGGTATTTTATTCTTTTTGATGCAATTGTAAATGGGATTGTTTCCTTAATTTCTCTTGTTGATACTTTAAGTTTCTAGAAATGCAAACAATTTTTGTGTATTGATTTTGTACCTTGCAATTTTACTAAATCTGTTTTTTCATTCTAACAGTATTTTTGTTGGAGTCTTTATGGCTTTCTATATGTATAAGTGTGCCTGCAAATAGCAGCAATTTTACTTCCTCCTTTCCAATGTGGATGCCTTTTCTTTCTTTTCCTTGCCTAATTTCTCTGGCTAGGACTTTCAATAGTTTGTTGAATAAGAGTGGTAGGAGTGGGTATCCTTGTCTTGTTCCTGATCTTAAGGGAAAAGATTTCAGCTTTTCACAATTGAATATAATGTTAACTGTGGACTTGTCTTATATGGCCCTTATTATGTTGAGGGTTGTTCCTTCTATAACCACTTTCTTGAGAATTTTTATCATGAACGGATGTCAGATTTTATCAAATGCTTTTACTGCATCTATTGAGATAATAACATGGTTTTTATCCTTCCTTTTGTTAATGAGGCGTATCACACTTACTGCTTTGCAGGTGTTGATCTATCCTTGCATTGCTGGAATAAATCCCACTTGACCATGGTTTATGATCTTTTTAACATATTGTTGAATTCAGTTTGCTAATATTTTTTTGAGGATTTTTGCATCTATGCTCATCAGGGATATTAGCCTGTAATTTTCATTTTTTTTATCATGTCCTTGTCTGGTTTTGGTATCAGGGTAACTCTGGCCTTATAAAATGAGTTTGGAAGCATTCCCTCCTCTTCTTTTTTTTTGGAATGGTTTGAAAAGGGTAGGTGTTAAACCATTAAATGTTTGGTTGAATTCATCAGTGAAGCCACCTTCCCTGGACTTTTGTTTTCCGGCATTTTTTAAAATTACTGATTCAATCTCCTTAAGTAATTATAGTCTGTTCAAATTTTCTATTTCTTCATAATTCACTCTTGGAAGATTGTATGTTTCTAGAAATTTCTCTCTCTCTTCTAGGTTGTCCAATTTGTTGGTGTTTAATTGTTCATAATAGCCTATTATATATCTTTGTACTTCTGTGGTGTCATCTGTAACTTCTCTTTCTGATTTTATTCATTTGAGCCCTCTCTTTCTCATGAGTCTAGCTAACAGTTTAGCAATTTTATTTATCTTTTCAAAGAACCAGCTCTTAATTTCATTGGTCTTTTCTATTGTCTTTTTAGTCTCTATTTCATTTATTTCCACTCTGATATTTATTTCCTTCCTTCTACTAACTTTGGTCTTCATTCCTTGTTCTCTTCTAGTTCCTTTAGGTGTAAAGTTAGATGGTTTATTTGAGAGTTTTATTTCTTGAAGTAAACCTGTAGATAGATTTTCATATTTTGTATTCTCATTTTCATTTGTCTCAAGGAATTTTTTTATTTCTCCTTTGATTTTTTGGTTGACCCATTTGTTGTTCAATAGCATGTTGTTTTAATCTCCACATATATGTGATTTTACAGTTTTAGTCTTGTAATTAATTTCTAGTTTCATACCATTGTGGTCAGAAGTAATGCTAGATAAGATGTCAATCTTCTAAATTTATTGAGACTTGTTTTGTGGCCTAACATATGACCTATCATGGATAATGTTCCATGTGCACTTGAGAAGAATGTGTATGCTTCTTTTGGATGGAATGTTCTGTATATATTTATTAAACCCATCTGTCTACTGTGTCACTTAAAGCCAATGTTTCTTTATTGATTGTTCTGTCTGAATGATCGATCCATCAGTGTAAGTGTGGTATTGAAGTCCCCTCCTATTATTGTATTGCTGTCAATTTCCCCCTTTATGTCTATTAGTATTTGCTTTATATATTTCAGTGTCCCTATGTTGGGTGTATAAATATTTACAAATTTATATCCTATTATTGGATTGACCCCTTTATCATTAAATAATGCCCTTTATTGTTTTTTGTTAATCTGTTTTGAAGTCTATCTTGTCTGATCTAAGTATACTTTCTCCAGTTTTCATTTCCAAATGTATGACATAAATTTTTCCATCCCTTCACTTTCAGTCTGAGTCTCATTTTTTATCCATTTATCCATTTTGTCTTTTGACTGGGGATTTTACTCCATTTACATTTAAAGTAATTATTGATAGGTTTGTATTTATTGTCATTTTGTTAATTGTTTTCTGGTTTTTGCAATTTTTCTCTGTTCCTTTCTTTTTCTCTTGCTCTCCTCTTGTGATTTGATTACTTTCATTAGTATTATGTCTAGATTCCTTTCTCTTTATCTTTTGTATATCTGCTATAGTTTTTTGCATTGTGGTTATGATGAGGTTCACATATAACAGCTTATATATGTAACAGTTTAAGTTGACAGCAACTTAAGTTTGAATGCATTCTAATCTACATTTTACTCTCCCCCTATGTTTTATGTTTTTGATGTCACACATTTTGTGTGTATCCCTAAACTAATTATAATTATAATTATTTTTACTACTTTTGACTTTTAACCTTCATACTAACTTTGTCTTTAATCTACTACCTTCACTATATATCTACCTTTACCATGATATTTTACTTTCATGTTTTCTAAATACTACTAGTGCCTTTTCTTTTCCACTTAGGTAAGTTTCTTTAACATTTCTCATAAAGCTGGTTTAGTAGTAATGAACTCCTTTAGCATTTGGTTGTCTGGAAAACTCCTTATCTTCCCTTCAATTCTGAATGATAACCTTGCTGGGTAGAGTATTTTGGGTTGGAAGATTTTTTCCTTTCAGCAGTTTGGATATACCATGCCACTTCCCTCTGGCTTGCAAAAATTTCTGCTGAAAAATCTGCTGATAGTCTATGGGGGTTTCTTTGTACACCACAAGTTGGTGTTTTCTCTTCCTGCTATTGAAGAGTCTCTCTTTATCTTTAACTTTTGACATTTTAATTATCGTGTGTATTAGTGTGGCTCTATTTGGGTATACCTTATTAGGAACTCTCTCAGCTTCCTGGACATGGGTATGTTTCCTTCCTTAGGTTACGAAAGTTTAAAGCCTTTATTTCTTCAATCAGTTTTCTGCCCCTTTATCTCTTTTCTCCTTCTGGGACCCCTATAATGCAAATGTTATTTCACTTGATGTTGCCCCATAGGTTCCATAAGCTATCTTCACTTTTTAAAATTCTTTTTTTCCTACTGTTTGGGTGAGTTCCCCAGCCCTGTCTTCTAGCTGCTGATCTGTTCTGCTTCACCTAGTCTGTTCCTGAATCCCTCTAGTGTTTTTGTCAGTTCAGTTACTATATTCTTCATCTCTGTATCTTTTATTTGGTACTTTCTTTTATTTTCTATTGTTTTATTGAAGCTGTCACTGTATTCATCCATTATTCTCCTGAGTTCAGTAAGCATCTTTGTGATCATTCCTTTGAACTCTTTATCAAGTGGATTACTTATCTCCATTTCATTGTCTTTGGTTGGGGTTTTATCTTATTCTTTCTTTTGAAACATTCCTCTGTTTCCTTATTTTGCTTGTTCTCTGCGTTTGTTTCTGTGTATCAGGAGAATAGTTACCACTCCTAGTCTTGAAGGAATGGGCATTCTGGGGGAGATGAACCTTATCATTCAACCTTGCTCTACCTCTTGGTTTTCTCAAACCTTCATGATTGCCTAAGCAGCCTGATTTATTCTTGATAGTTCCCAGTTACTGAGGGTTTGCCAAGATCTATCGGTATTCTAAAGGGAAGGATCTCAGTCACAACCTAATTTCAGGCTGATTGAAAGTCAGATCCTCAGGCAGTAAGTTTTAAAGGATGCAGATAAGCACAGTCCTATGAAACCACAATCATAAACCCTGTTGGCTACCAGACAAGATCTGGAGGTGTCCATGGCTAACAACTGCAAAAATATGGATGAAAGATGAGTGACTGTATCAGCTCCTTTCTGTGTGGTACCTGTGAGCTATAGCAAAGAAAAGGAAGAATGCAAAGATAGTGTCTCCCTGTCTAAGTTGCGTGAGAGCTCCTCCATAGCCTCTAGATATATGGCAAGCCTGAAGCCTGTCCCTCATGCTGAAGTTCCCAGCCAAGTAAACAGGCCTTTTTCACAGGAAGACTGTAGGTATATTTTATTCTGCTGTCTATGAAGTACCCTGGGGTGGCAGGGTTGGGGGGTGGCTACCAAGAACCGTTTTACTGTTTTTCCAAGTGCTATAGTCATTGGAGCCCAGAAATGCAAGAAAGCCCTGCTACCCCACAGTCAATAGGATAAGGTGATCAAGGGGCATACCCTATATGGACTATACACATCCACTGGCTTCCGCAAGGGGAGAGTGCTTTGACTGTACATGCCCACAGGTATTAATGAGGCAACAGAAGAGTGCTGTGTCTACATGCTTCAGCAAGGTGGTGGGAGAATGCTGTAACTGCCCATAATCACCTATGCTAGCAAGGTAGAGGGAGAGAGTAAAAATGGTGCCCTATAGCACCTCTATCCCCAGAGAGAACCCCAAAAGTCCCCTGCCCCTCTGGCATATGTGTTAAGATCAGCAAATGAATCTCCTTCTCATAAAGTCCAGGCACTTTTCAAATTGCTGCTTCTGTGCTGTGTCCCAGGGTGAGTGAGTCCACATATAAGTCCTTTAAAAGTAGTATCTCTGTTCCTTACAACCCTTTGTGTCTCTTGGACATTAGCCCCATTGGTTTCAAAGCCAGGCATTTTGGAGGCTCATCTCTCTTGAACAGGTACCAGTGTGGGGTACACATCCCTTGCTCCTCAGGCAGAAACTCCAGACTGGTGAGATACCCTCCCTATTGTGAGTCACGACACTGAGGATGGGGTTTTTGGTGAGACCACATCTGTGCCTTTTCTACTGTCTTGATGTAGCCCTTTTGTCCTTTGTTGTCAGCTAGTTTTCAGTTATTTTCTAGAGAGAATTGTTCCATGTGTAGCTGTAGATTTGGTATGTCTGTGGGAGGAGGTAAGTTCAGGATCTTCCTACGCTGCCATCTTGTTGATAGAGATCACTTTTAAAATTCTTTATAGAAAAACCATCAATGATTTTCAAGTGATAATAATAGGAAACCAAGCTGCATCAAAGTTAGGGCTGAGCTATATCAAATTAGAGAATTTTTTTTTCTAGATATTCTTCCTGCTTCTATAAGGGTAACGAGTTAGAGAGTTATGCAATTATGTTGAGTCAATAGAATCAATGTAAATACACAGTCTGGGTAACTAGGCTAAAAGCTCCTTGCTCTATCATTTCTTCAATTACCAGGCTTAAAACTTTTTTCCTAGCTTTTTCAAATAATTACCTCTATTCTCTACCTGCTTAGGTAGACACAGCCCTAAAAGAACACCAGTAATTTATATAGGCTTCTATAGCCATTCTTTATCCTCTGACAAATACATTTGAAGTTATTTTTTAAATATCTAATACTACTACTGACTTGTGATTCTATGATTTTAACTGTAGATGGGTGGAACAGTTATAAAATCAAACTGATATCTCCTTGTAGGGGGATCAGTTTATATCTTATAAAGTATATGAAGCATCAACAAAATAAAATTATTAGTTGTACCTAATGAGATCTAAACATGGCTAATATTTTATCTTAAAATCACTAGGATTACTATTTTTAATTCAGGAAAGTAGACATTGTGTAGCTATTGATACAAAGTCGCTTTACAGAATAAAATGGTGAGGCTGCTTATAATCTAAATTTATTCATTTGAAATTATAAATATATACAAGTATATAATGTATATATATATTGAGTAATCTAGTAATCCTATGTACTAGCATACAAAATCAAATTTAAATAGGATTTAATGAATAACATTTTTACTCCCATTAAGATATAAAACAATATTAAAGTTTTAATTAAACCTTATTTGTAAGCAAGGCATAGAACAAAATAGGAAAACAAGACTTAAAATTAGATAAGGTCTTCTATATCCATTTCTAGCAGTTAAAATTATAATCAACTAGATACAAATACTATTATATGAATAATATTGAATCTGAATTTGGAACAGAAAAAATTACAAGATCTTCATTGAGCTATACAAAATTATAACACTATAAAGCTTGTCCCACTATAGAACAAGGTCATCTCTGAAATTACAAGACAGTGAATTCAGAACCATAAAAAGGAAATACTTCATAACCTTTAGTTAACCTGTAGCTACAGTTCCATAGGAGGTCATAAAATCAAATTCTGTGGTTGGATTTAAAAGCTGGATAGTTTTATAGCCAGTCATAATATCAGGGTTCAAGCTTATTGCCTATAGCAGTTAGAATAGAATTCTTTGATCATTCATATCAGTAAGCTACCACGTATGAAGTTAGGTGGTACTATGTATTGTCTTAAAGGTTAAATATTGGTTCTTTGGAGTCAAATAACAGCATTTACCACAATAGTGTTCCTTTAAATATGTGTAAGAATGGTGAAGAATAGAAGCCACAAGAAACTGCCTTCATAAGTCAGAATTTGTCATTCTGTTATGGGGTGTTCCCATCAATTTACATACCTACATGCACAGTAAGTCTAACGTTTAATAAAACACTGGCATCAGATGGACACTAGTACTCCCACTTCCAGGTTATTTCATATTGAGTGATCCGTTTCTAAACTGAAGTTTCACTATTCTAGAATGCCCACTCTTCTCCTCTACATGGTACTTTACTTGTGAGGATATTTCCTGTATCTATTAGCTGCTTAAAAAATACAAATTACAATGTCCTACCTTTGTAAAATTTTAAGCTGCTTTTTAAAAGGTACTGTGCTTTCATCTTTAAGTACTTTTTTTAAGTTACTATTTCTTGCCTCTATGCCTGGGCTCACTCTGCCTCAATCATTGCAATGCCTGTCTCTTCCCCTCCCACTTCAAGGATCCATTTTAATTCCAGTTTCTTCAGGAAGTGATCCCTGATCTCCTCAATGAAAATGCTACTCCAAATCCACCCTCCCTACCAATCTGTTTGTCCAAAATATTGCATTTGTATATCTGATATTTACCCATTTCTACCTTATTCTAAGTGTATGCACAAATGAATATGGCTTACTTCTTGCTTAACTCTCTCGGAGAATGTAAAAATCGTATAAACAGGTGCTGTACCTAAGTCACCCCTTATTTGTTTCTCAGCATCTAGTCTAGTGTCTTCAATGTGTCAATTGCTCAGTAAGCATTTGTGGCACAAAAGAATAATTAAATAAATGAGGTTTGACATTTACATGGGTGTGTGCTTCCTTGGACAATATTGCCTATGAAGAATTACTTTGTGACATACCTGTTACCAATATCTTTAAATAATTCCTCCCTTTCCTCTTCAACCTGGCAATTGTTATCTTCTTTGGTTATTTTTGTAAAGTCCAGTCCTTTAAAATAATAAAAAGAAAATTAATCTCTACAAAAAACACCAAAAAAATATAGCTCTTAGATCCAGTATTCATATGAAAAGAAATACTGCAGTAAAAAAGCATAAATAAAAGAGTGCTGAGACTGTCAATATTTTAAACACAGTCTTATGGTTGTTTCTGGATAGAGTTGAATGAAGCAGCAAAACTATCATTTTGTTAACCTGCTTCTTCCATCTAGTGGCAAAAAGCAGTAAGAAACAATATCCTAGAAAAACATTATGATCAACTGGTTCAAAACATCATTTCAAGAATTACTGATGGTGAGAATCCAACAGCCAGGATTTAAATTGTAAGTATATAATAATTATTAAAAAGATAATTCTAGCAAATTGGCAATGTTCAGGTGGGATAACTATCAAAATTAAATTTACATGTGTATTTGCACATTATAACAAAGACTTCTGCAACACATATAAGGGCATCTAATTGGGATGAATTTGTTTGGGTATACAATTATATTTCCAGACCAAAATGTTAGATAACTATTTGAATTCCATTATTGCCTTAGCTATAGGCACAGGGCTACTGTGCTGTAATAACTTTCAAGAGATACTATTGAGAGCCACTGAAATTGGCCTATCCCACTGGAATTACCAGTTAAAATACTTTTGCAATAATAGGCAGTGAAATATTTTATGACCTGAGGCATGGGGTTAAGTGGAGGGGGTAAAGAGACAAAGTTTAAAGGAGGTACAATCAGCTTTTCTCATTGTTAGAGCTCTTTCAAATGTATTAATGAAAAATAAGATGCAATGGACAGCATACTGTGCATTCTCTACACTCCCAAAGGCTACCAGCTTATCCCTAATACATGAGGTTTGACTGCCCTTCTAACACTTTCTGTTTGCCTCACTACAAATATAATTAATATTTTAGACGTTAAATGCGGGTTATGCAGAAATGGAAAAAAAGATGTTCTTCAACACAGCAAGCCTATCCCCTTTTCCTGTTCAAGTGAGCCACTTAACAATGTGCAATTGTAACATGAATTAAGAGTTGTTGAAGTTTGAAAATATATTAAGACTATGTAAGGGAAAATGTATTATTAATTATTTCAAATTCAATAATTTTTATTAAAAGAAGACTTTTTGTTTGTTTCCTAATTTTCAGGAACAGAAAAATCCTGCATCAACATCCTCAACCCCCAAAATGAAATTGTGTATAGTAGGATTGGCTGTTGTTGGGCTTTCTCCTCTCCCTAGCCACCCTATGCTCTCAGATGGAAGCAGCCTACAGTTTATATTCTACCACATGTGGGAGAGAAGGAGGGGAAATGTGGCAATGGCATAGAGAGGAGGGTGAGGCAAAGAAGATGAGATCACAATGCAACTCCATCCAGGAAAGCAGAGAGGCAGAAGGGGTACCCATTCCCCCAGTACTCTTGTAGCTAGTCTCCTGTACTGGGCCAAGGAAAGTGTATCAACTAACTGGAAGATTGCCAATGCCATTACCACCATTTGGATGTTCCAAAAGCCACAAAACCTGAAGGCTCACCCACAACGATTAAATTGACACAAACAAGTGTTAAAATATGGTGCCAGCAAAAGGAGGTCAGGATGGGGATGGAATCCGGTGGCTCAGCAGGACTGCTGGTACCTGCTGTGAGACCTAACCTGATACTGGTCGTTTCATTTACTTTGCAATCATGTGTCCCCATATTAGAGGTATTTGAAATGTGTGGTCCTCCTTTATGGTGTTCTTAATACAGTTTTATGAAAACTAGAGATCTTAGTATTTAAATTTTTCTTCCACAATAAATAAGTTCAGTTCCTGAAGAGCAAATTTCAGACAAACTATGTACAAAGTCACTGGTATTAATATTTTATTCACTGTGTTTATCTGTTCTTTGGTCTTAGACAAATTACATAACTTCTTTGAGCCTCAGTTTCTTCATCTACTAAATAGGGATAATGGTAATACCTATCTATACGGTTTTTTGAGGAACTAAATGAGAAAATGCATATAAACTACTTGACAAATATTAGGTGCTCAATAGATATGAATTAGTATTTATAAAGTACCTAATATATACCAAAAATTCTATAGTACATTATCCTGCATATATTCTGGTATCTAACATTTATTTATGTGTGCTGCAAAATTTAAGAGTGCTTCCTTTGGTGCCAATATTTCCTTATCATAGCTTACTTTTGTAAATGGACATGTGAATTTTACAAACAATTTTCAAGGTTGTTTCCAAATCTTTGGGTCACCAATAAGCAGTTACAGTCAAAATGTCAATATTTGTGTTTTGCTGTCTTGCATGTTAGAGATTCTTAGAAAATCTTAGCTGAAAAGCTCAAGGTTAATTCAAGAAAAATTTAAAATACATAATTTAAAACAAAATCCCTGAAGAATAGAAGCTATCACAAACTTCTATAAGTCTTTCAGCCTGTATATATATTATTGTATGAATCTATGAGCTCAGAGAATGAAAAAAAGTCATTCCAAAGCACTTAATCAATTTTTCTGTCTCTGTTTGACTCTGAGCTGGAGTGAGGTTATAATAAAGTTTTTTTGTATATTCCTATTTAGAGAACAGAGACATATTTCCATATTTGGATAGAATACATTCAATACTAAACAACCTTTCAAGATTTGAAACTTTATTCTTTGTAATTAAGGTGGAAGAAAGAAAGAAGGAACTGTGCCAATGTGCACACAAATACATCTGATGCCCATTATGATGTCCACTCTTGTAATGATTAAACATTTCCTTTGCAGTGTCTAATCTATTGTCAATCCCATCAGCTTGTAATTTTAGTTGATAATAATTATGAAGCCAACTTGTAATTATTTGATCACCTTAACATGCAAAATTTTACTGTACATACTTGCTCTCTTGTTCTCTTTGATTGTTAGTTCTGGGAGAAGCCAGCAGCCATGTCATGATGCAGTCCTGTGGAGAGACCCATGTGGTGTGGAACTGCACGTCAACAGCCAGCTGAGAGATCATGGATGCAAGTCCTACTCCAGTCAAGCCTTCTTATGAGACTGCAGCCCCAGTCAACAGCTTGAGTACAGTTTCATGAGAGACCTTGAGTAAGAACCATCCAGTTAAGCCACTCCCAAATTCCTAACATACAGGAATTGTGAGATCATAAATGTTATTTTAAGATGCAAATTTGGGAAGTAATTTTATGTGCATCAATAGGTACCTATTACAATATCCGGAAATTTAAACTGATGGGATTGACAGCAGATTAGACACTGCAAAGGAAAGGTTTAGTGAATATGAAAACAGCAACAGTAACTCAGAAAAAAAATGAATAGAATCTCAGTGACTCCTGTGACTAAATCAAGTAGTCTTGATTGAGGTGACGAAGGCACAGAAAAAGTATTCTAAAATTTAATGGCTAGAAGCTTTACAAATTTTATTAAAACTATAAACTCAAAGGTCCAACAATCTCAACAAAATGTCAATTAAAATAAACACCAAGAAATCCACACCATGGCACATAATAAACATCACAAAAGTGAGTAACTAAATAAAGACACATTACAAACAAAGGAAAAAGATAAAAAATATAGTATACATCATTAGAAATGATGCAAACAAGAAGGCAATTGAATTACTAGAAAGAATTGAAAGAAAAGGTCAACCTAGAATTTGATGTTCTGTGAAACTATCTTTCAAAAATTAAAATAAAATAAAGACTTTCAAACAACAAAATTCTGAGAGAATTCCTCCCAGAAAACTTATACTGTAGTAAGTATTAAAGAACATTCTTGAGGCAAAAGAAAATGATACCAGATGAAAAAGAAACTTGGGTTTCAAAGGAATGAAAGGTGCTAGAAATAGTAAATATTTGGGTATATATAAAACATTTACTTTTCTCATTTTCAAATTTTTATGAAGTATAGTTGACTAATTCAAACAAAAATAAAAATAATATATTGTGGGGAGAATATATTCTACCAAATATATTCTACCAAAAGAATCTATTCTAGTTATAGATTATATTGTGAATTCAAATACTAGAAGTTACAAAACATCTACTCTTTGAAAGACACATTTAAGAAAATGAAAAGGCAAGCCAAGACTTGGGAGAACTATTTGCAATACATATATTTACCTAGGTATTTATATACAGAATATACATATATATATATATATTTTTTTTAAAAGCTGAGTTATAAAAGTATAACCAAAAATGGACAAAATATTTGAACAGCTACTTCACAAGAGAAAATATATGAATGGCCAATAAGCACATAAAAAATACTCAAAATCATTGTCAACCAAGAAATACAAATTAAAACCATATTAGGAAACCAGCATACCCATGATTGAAGGTTTAAAATCTAAAAGACTGACAATATCAAGGTGGGTGAGAATGTGGAACAACTAGAACTCTCATATATTTTTGGTGAAAAAATAAAATGGGAAAACCACTTTGCAAATAATTTATCCTTTTCTTAGAAACTAAATTACATTTACCATATGATCTAGTCACTTTGCTCTGAGATATTTACTGAAGAGAAATAAAGACTTACGTTTGTGAAAACACTTGTGTAAAGAGGGATGGGAGGGTGGAAAAAAATACAAAAACAAAAGTACTTGTATACAGATGTTCATAGCAGCTTCATGAAAAATAGCCAGAAACTGGAAGCAACCCAAATGTCCTTCAACAGGTGAATCAATAAATGAATTATAGTATATCCATACAATGGACTACTACTGAGTAATAAAAAGGAACAAACTACTGATACACGCAACAACAAGGATAAATTAAAAAACATGCCAGTGACAGATTCCAGACACATAAGACTGGAATCATAGTATATGATTATAATTACATGAAATTTAGAAATTATATGAAATTAAGAAAGATCTAGAAAAGGCAAAACTATATGGGCAGAAAATAGATTAGCTGTTGCTTAGGTTTGGGGGTAGGAACAGGGGTTGACTACTGACAGGCACCGGAGATATTTCAGAGTGGTCAAATTATACATTTAAAATGAGCACATTTCATTTTATGTGAATCTTACCTCAATAATGTTGCTTTTAAAAAGTACATTCTGGCTTCTGTGTAAAGAATAGACTTTGGTGGAAGGCGGGGTGAGCAGGGTAAGAGGAGAAGCAGGGAGACCAGATCAAAGACTGTTGCAATAATCCAGGGTTGCAATAACCCAAGAAAGATGATGATGACAGGTTTAGCCTAGAGTGACAGTAATGAAGACGTTAAATCGTGATATTCTGGATATATTCAAAAGTGAGTATGATAGGATTTGCAAATGGATTGGATCTGAGTCAAATGATAAAGAAATTTTTGTACTGAACTACAGGAAGGCTTGCCACTTAAGATCAGATAGGCTTGAAGAATATCAGGTATGGTGGCTGAAAAAAGTTCCATTCTGGACATGTAAATGTGAGATGCTCATTAAACAACTTAGTGGCAATATTAAGAGGTATAGGTCTTCAAGCCCACACTAGGAGGATGAAGGTATACTTTTGGGAATTATTATCACACACATTGTATTTTTTCTTGAAGTATTATTGATATATAATATTGGTTTCAGGTGTACAACATAGTGATTCAGCAACTATACACATTATGAACTGCTCACCATAAGTGCAGTTACCATCTGTTACCATACAATTATAGTATTGTTGGCTCTATTCCCTATTTTAAATCACAATATTGACTGGGGTGACCAAAGGAGGAAATACACAAAAAGGAAGGGTCTAAAGACTGAGCCCGGGGAAATTCCATTTTTAAAATTTGAAAAGAGCCAAAATTTGAAAACTAGCCAAAAAGAATTAGGAGAACTGAGAAAGTGTTATCTCTAAGAAAAGTGGGGGAATCTAGGAGGAAATGACAAACATTGTCAAATTCAAATGTTTGATAGGATGATTTCTAACAAGCTTATAATAAGGTAAATGCAAATTATCTGAGCTACCATTTCTTACCTTACATAGTAACCAAATCTGGAAAGCATGATAACATAACTCTGTTGGAGAAGCTGTGGGTTAACAGGGACTATTATACTTTGATGGTGGAAATGCAAATTTCCCTATGGAGTGAAATTCTGTACTTTTTAGCAAAATTGTATATGCATTTACCCTTTGACTCGGAAAACATCATTCCTAGGAAGATATTGCTAAGATATATTGGCAAAAATACAAGAGTTTTTAAAATAACTAAACAACAGAACAGCAACCTATTTTCTTCTTTGGGGTGTCCTAGGTAGAAAGTCACCTAGCCAAATCTCCTTGTAAACCAGATCATGACAGATCAGGCAAACTAATGATGTCTGCTAGCAAGAGATTCCTTATCTATGGAATGCTTTTAGGAAGGATGTATTTGGTTGGTTTAAGATTGCTTATAATAAAGAAAATGATTTAGATTTATGGGATATGGGTTCTTGGAAAATGTCACATAAGAAAACTATTACACATAATCTGAATACAAAATGGAAATGTTCATTGACTAAAGTATAGCCCCTTTGAAGTTAAGTCTGGTAGCTGAAAACATGGGACATGTTACTTTTGCCCTTCTTACAGGTGATACTGCCCAAATCCACCCTTCACCCAGTTTTAATTAGCCATGCTAAATGAAGAACCTTTGGAATTATCTGAATCCTCTTCAGTAGTAAACATCAAGCAATACAAAATTCCATGAGGGCAACAATAGATCACTATTCAAATTAAGGAAATGGTTGAGGTGGGAGTTTTGATTACCATTAACTCCCTTTTAAACAGACCTAGGTACTATACGAGGCAGAGGGTCCCCGAAGGTAAACAATAGACTTTCAAGGATCAAACAAGGTAGTTCCTCTGATTGTTTTAATTACACTTAATGTGGTGAAAACTATACAGGAAGTGCAACAGGTTAAGGGGCCCTGGTATGCCATTTTGCATCTAACTAATGCCTTCTATTCAATCCCATGTTTAGAATCCCACCAGTCACAATATGCATGTTCCTGGAATGGCATATTACCATAACCTAGTGAGTCAGGACTTGGACTTAATAAGCATTAAGAGCAAATTAGTGTACTACATAGATGTTATCATGCTAATTGACTCCCCAGAGGAAGAAGGTCCAGAGGAGGTAAGGACCATAGCCATCTTTATGACAAATGGAGGACAGTGATAAATCTAGCTAAAATTCAAGTCCATTCCATCTGAGAAGTTTCTGAAGCAATGAGAGACAGTCTTCAAATTGTGATAAATAAGTTATTATCTCTAAGAGACTCCTCCAACAAGCAAGAAACTCACAGTGGGGAGGACTACTTGAGTTTTGGAAAACCACATTGCTCCCATAAGAATACCGCTAGTGCCTATCACAAAGTCATCAAAAATAAAATCTTATTTTCATGAGGGGTCCTGAGAAGAAACAAGGATTAAAAGATTTGCAAAGGATGGTGGCACAGGGGGCCCCACAAAGACCTCAGGATCCAAAAGCTCAGCATTTATATCTGCCTCCTAGAATAAATGCAGACATGAAGCCTTTGGGAGAAATTAAACAGAATTACCCAGCAAAGACCTCTTGGATATGGACTTGAAAACTGAGGCAGCTATTCATTAAAACCCATTTGAAGGACAGCTGCTAATTTGTTACCAAGTATTGGCCAAAACTGCCCCTACCACAGAAGGTCATCAAATAATTCTGAGGCTAGATATGAATCATGCTTTACATGATGTCAGAAAGATGTTGAATAGAGAAGGGGGACTGCACAGAGAAGCTTACTGACCAAAAGGAAATGCTTTATGGAAGAGTACACTCAGGTGGAAAGTTCAGGGGGAGTGCCCTGAATAAATGAGCAAGTTGCTCATTCAGCCAATAAGAGAATCAGCCAAAGATCTCCCTTTCCTACACTGGTCTGTGGTTCAAGCCCTGTGATTCTTTCCCAGCCAAGCCAAAGCAACTGCCTGGTTCACTGATGAGAGTTCCTGGCTTGAGGGGTGTGTTATGGTTTGGAAATTGGCAGCTATGTGCCTGACAGAAAAAACCGTGAGGGGAGAAGAAACGGGCAAGTCTGCCAAACTAGCAGAGTTGAGAGCTGCTAATTCAGCAGTGGGAAAAGAAATAGGCTCCTGATCTCAAAGGAGCACTTGGATATTTACAGACTTTGGCTATTCAAATACAGTAGCAACCTATGTCCCTAGCAGGGGTAGATGTCATATAATGACACCTGTAAAAACCTGTATTTTCATATCTTGAACAAACCAAATGAGATCAGAATTTATTAAACAATGGACTCTAGTCACCACTCCTATAATGAGTAGTGTGCTACATGAGAAGTCATTTGTGTTGTGAAAGAATAGAATGATCCTGTAATATTAACTGATATATGGTGTGCCAAACATTATTTTAATCTCTCTTGTATAGCTATATAGTGCAACAAAGGATTTGTAAATTTATTTACACAATTAAATAAAAAGCAAGATTTATGAAAACAACTATTCCCCAGGATGAGAAGATATTTTAGGAAGATGAGTTATATCTCACAACAGATGTTATACTTATGGAAACTTGGTCAAAGGAGGCAGTGAT